>JAGXCT010035969.1:0-74746 GCA_022495035.1 Philopotamus ludificatus | reverse complement strand
TTTTTAAACATTTAAATATTAGTTATTTAAAAAAGTTTTCAAATATTTTTTAACGCAAGTAATATCGAAATGTATACATATATTATGGATTGAAATAGTCACGAATACTAAATGACTAATAATTATATATTAGCAAAAGTTTCAGTATCATCGATTTGTGGAATACTATGAAAATTTAAAAGGCACCTGAAACATGTATTGATGGTTTCTCGAGTTTCTTAATTGATGGATCGTGTGTCAGTGCCGAGCCGGTTTTCGGAAAACTTTTCTATTGTCCCACACGCCGCTATTTTGCGATACTAAATTATGACCGAAGAATAGGATCTGAAAAAAATATATATATATATTTATATACACGTATATATATATATATATATATATATGCGATCAGTCATTGGGCTATACAATGACCGAAATCATACACGTATAACTCGCAGCTGGGAGGGATTTGCGAACATCGAGCGAGAAACTTGCACAAAGTTGGTTCGTTAGTTAACATTTGTTTTAAAGGGGAATAATTCAAACGGTTTGAAAAACTTTTTCCAGTGCAAACGAGTTCCGTTTTCAGTGCGAAATTGGCCATCTTTTCAACTTAACCGCTACACCCCGCCACTATTCGAATAACGTGTTTAACAACACGAGTACAATCTATAGTTAATTGAAAATTTCATCATAGTATAGACTGTGAGTATTAGAGGAGTGAAAATTTGCATCTACACCGCAGGGTTTATCAACTTTGTAACGTTTGTTTGTTTTGTCGGCACACAATCTCGCACCTGTCAACGTTATTCGAACGATATTCGTTCTATCGCACGTGGTAATGGCGCAGCTCTTTAAAATTATTTAGAAAATTGGTGTAGCTATCCCTTTCAGTCGTTTTCGTGAAACGGTATTCAGATCCGCGTTCGATCGACCCGGTCGCAAGAAAGCTGAAAGTTTTGCCACGGTCTAAAATGCAGCTAAATTGCTACTAGAGTATAATTAATGGCTGAAAATTTGTAGGACTGGTTCATACTTTGTAAATAAATGTTACGGCAAGCAGATGCTTTTGAATACATGCTAAATTGCTGCGTGATTTATTTGGCGCGAATAAAAAGAAAATGCATTGTTACGCGTTTAAATAAAAACATTTTTTTTATTGAGTTGAATAATATTGAATATATATTGGGTTGTTCGGAAAGTCATTTCGTTCACCCAACTTGAAAGTTAAGCCGCAAAATCATTATATATTTTGACAGCTGATATAGCAAGGCTTGCTTGTGAAATTATTCGATTGATTCTACGCAGTGGTTTTTGGTTGGTTTCAAATATGGAAAATGAAAAGCAGGGTTTTCGGCATATTTTACATTTTTACTATCGAAAAGGTAAAAATGCTGTTCAAGCAAGAAAAAAAATATCGGATGTGTATGGAGAAGACGTATTGACAGAACGCCAGTGCCAAAACTGTTTTGCAAAATTTTGATGCTGAAGATGCACCACGTTCTGGAAGGCCAGTTGAAGCTGATGAAGACTGAAGAATAGCAACTCGTGAGATCGTTGAGAGATTAAATTAATCGAATTCGATCGTTCATGATCATCTGAAACGCCTAGGTTTAATCTCAAAGCTCGACATGTGGGTTCTTCATGTTCTTACGGAAAGAAATTTATGACGTCGCGTTGACCTCAGTGATTTGCTACTCAAACGTCAAGAAAATGATCCATTTTTGAAGCGCATCATTACTGGGGACACTAAATGGGTTGTCTACAACAATGTTTAACACAAGAGATCTTGGAGTAAAAATGATGAACCGGCTCAAAGCACTTCGAAGCCGATATTCATCAAAAAAAGGTGATTCTATCTGTTTGGTGGGATTCCAAAGGTTTTTTTTAGCTTCTACCGGACAACACAATGATCAATTTTGAAATTTACTGTCATTAGCTGGACAAATTGAATGATTCACTTAAACAGAAAAGGTCAGAATTGATCAATAGAAGCGTGTAGGTTCCTTTAAGATAATACGAGACTCTCATACAGCAAGCTCTGTTAACTCCAAAAAAGCTTCTTACAGCTTGTGGATGGGATATACTGCCACACCCACCATATTCCCTCCAGATCTGCACCTTCAGATTATTATTATTTGTTCTTGGTCTCTACAAAATTTTTTGAACGTTAAAAATACCGTTACTTCAAATGAGGAGGACAAAAATCACCTGGATCAGTTTTTTGCCAGCAAAGAACAAAAAAAATATGAGCGTGGAATCATGCTACTGCCAGAAAGATGGCAAAAGGTATTGGACCAGAATGGACAATATATAGTTCAATAAAATATTTAATCACTATAAGAAAATCGTCTTTCATTTACATAAAAAAAACAAATTAATTTTTGAACAACCTGATGGAATAAAAAAATTAACATTTTTGGCAAAAAATATGTTCTAGTTTCAAAGGATGGAAAGTAAAATAGATCTATATAATACACTCAAGAATATATTATTTATTGTTTATATTTATTGGACAAATTGCACACAACAGAATCTACATACATATATTTATGGACGAAATGCAGCAAGTATCGGTCCAGTGTAATTATTTTTTAGCCCTTTTCTATTCTTCACTGATTTTGTAACTTTCGCAGATCGTTCAGGATCAGGGCCTTGAGCTTCGAGACCAGCTAATCAATCTCGGATCATATTTAAATATTCACCCATCGTCGCAGATTCAAATCGCTAGGGTTGTTCTTCTGAAAAAAAATCTTCTATTCACCCGTCCTCAAGTTCCATTAATACATCGTTACCCATTTCCGCTGAAAGACTGTTAAACAAACTAAGATTTAAATTTAAATTTAGTTCTATTGTCAATTCAACAATCGGGGGATGTTCTACTGTCCTCAACCAATCGGGGGATGAGCTTATTCCATACGGAACTTATGGTAGATATTGCAACTTCACTCCAGGCATCACCAATATTTTGAACAGCTTGATACATATAGTACTCTTTTCAAAATTGGGTTAACGATTTTCCGTTCTGTCCATCAACAGCTCTAACTGTTTACCTAAAAATGTTTCGTAGGTAATACTCTTTATATTTTCATTATCATAAGGTGGATGTCCAGTCCAGTAGTAATTGTTTTATAGTCCTTTTATTTTGTTCATAAATTAAAGTGTAGCATGCCATATCATTGTTCACTGCTTTTCTAACTTTCGATTTTTTTAAAAATCGCGTAACTCGCGTACAGGACTGGCTGTACTTATTAATATATTATTTAAATAAATGTCTATTAAATTATAATGTATTATCCGTTAATGATAATATATTTCTAGAGTTCTAATATTGTGGCCGTTGGTCATGTTCTGTTGGCGTATCAAGCAGAACCATGTTCTCTGGAGATGCTTTTTCCAGTTATATTACATTAATAATTTAACGATAATATAGTAAACATTTATTTTCAAACATTATCTCGAAAATAATGATTTATCTCTAATTTTCTGTGGATTGTTTAAAATATATAATCGCCAACTTGTATTCTGTATATCAAATATTTCTATGGATTATATTTTTGTCGATTATTTTTTATTATGTTTTAATTAATCGATTTGTGGTCTAATTATTTATGGTAATAAAGAACAGCATAATTAACTCATTGCCTACGGGGGCCGTTGATTCCGCGTCAAAAGCGTTTTTGTGTACGTCCGGGGCGCGCATATCACACGCTAGCCGACCCTACGTGTTTGATCGGCTGTAACTTGTACAACGATTTGCTTTTTCAAATATTTTTTTGGTTAGATACTTGATAGTTGAAGCAATAAAAAATTTCAGATCTTGAGGAGATTTTAGGCAAATGAATATTATATAAATGATAATTTAAAATTATTTGAAAAACAACTTTTTAGCTTGGATGATTAGATGGGAGCTAAGAAAAGAAAAATATCTTATTCCTAGATGCCCTGCTTGTCCACCAAATTTAACACTGAGGAATATATAATTAGCATTTTCCCCACCAAACTGTACTAGTGAATCTGCAGCCATTAGAATTATGGTTTTAATTATTACTACAGCAAAAATCTAATACAAATATTATTATTAAAATTGAAACGATGAGAAGATCCCAAAAAAATTAGGGTATTTATTTTAGATGCAATGCATTACAGTGTTAAGGCATGGGGAGTAAAATTGAAGAAATAACGATTAGAGAATGGTTTCGAAAAGCTGGAATCGTTAAGAACAAATAAGTTACAAAATTACATGGACCTCCACATGTGATGGCATCTGAAATTATGGAATTCGATGATATATAGTGGATTTCAACAAAAGAAGAGGCATATTGAGGATCTTAAAAGCTACTTTACTAGCATTGAAAACGTACAAGATTAAACACACGATGTATAAGATCGAAAGAGCTGTAAACCGATACAAAAGTATGTACCAAACCGATTTACTTGATTATCTAAATAAAACGTTTTTTTATCGGTCTCTTCAAAAACGAAAAAACGGGGTTTTACTGTACTCGAAATATTTTATGGCTCTTTTACAAGAAGTGTGTTAAGAAATTGCCGACATTTGGCGTCAATTGTTGAACACCATTTAAGTATTTATTTATTTATAACACTGTTATAATCTTTTATGTTTTCGTCAGCCGAAATCTGGTGTATCTATTATAACGTTTTGTTTTTTTCAAATATATTCTTAGCGATACATAGTTTATTTTTATATTTGATGAATAAATTCTTACTGATGTTATATCGTAATTGTTCTCTTTTATTTATGACGTTTCTCAATATTCGGAGCTATAAAAATAGCTGTTGTATATATAACAAGTATAGCCAATCCTAGTGACTCAACAGCTAACTACCTTGAAATTTCATACACAAGCCTTCTATATAAATATTTTTAATTCAAAAAACCATGTTCAAACCTTGTTTCATAAAAAATTCTCCTGCTATAAAATACAATTTTTTTTGCATTAACTGTCCAGTAAATGTCGAAGTTTAAGTAATTCAATTTTCGGCTCAATATCTTGATTAATTAAAGAGATATGATTTTTTTTGTAAAAAACGTTTCATCAAATTTCGGCGAATGCGCTCCCCGCTCCCGCTCATGTTTGACTGTGATTCGCCCCGTAGACAATGTGTTAAATATATTTAATGAATAATATTTTGTCATATTACTTTTACATCTAATATTTGAATTAATCCCCCTTGCTATCGAGTTTGTACAAACAAAAAAAATTTTTTTTCATAAATATGGGTTTCGGCTTGTGATATGCAATTTTTTACACGATCATTACTCATAAATGTTGTATAGGATTAATGTCTGCCCAGATGCCCGTTAAATCAACAGATTTAACTTATACATTTTTAAATTCATAAATAATAAATGGATGGTTTATTTAAAAAAAAATAATAAAAACGACTATGATTTTTATTTCCAGTATCTATAGCAGGGGTGAGCAACCCGCGGCCCGCGGGCCGCATGCGGCCCGCCGAGCTTTTTTTTCAAAGTGGCCTGGCCAATGATTTTACATTTGACTTTTAAAAAATTCCTAAGCAGTGTCCTGCAGTGACTAATTTCATGGTATTCCTTGGTAGTTGATGAATGATATTTTAAAAAAGGAATCTTTTGCAAAAGTTTTAAATATGGGCACGTCACCTACGTCTGTAATAAAACTAAATGCCAATTCTTTAAATCTCGAGCGTTGTCCACTGCCAACTTTTTTTTTATATACATGATCTTCGAGAAGGAATATCGTGGGATGCAATTTATACCATTGAGTGTCAAGCTGAATAAAGAAGCAGGCTTAAAATAATATATTACTTAAAAAAAATCATATTCAATTGTTTGTGGAAATGAAAGAATATCCAGTTCCCCATTCGAAGATAACGAATGGATGTGTGATTTTGCCTCTCTCGTCGATATAACTCAGCATTTGAATGACTTAAATATGGAACATCAGGAAAAAGCCAGTTTATTCATAAATATGCTCTTGATAAAATCTCTATGCTTTGGAAAAGAAAACTAGCAATTTGAACAACGATCTGTTGTTAAACAACGTCATATCTTTGCACAATTTTAAGACATAAGAAACTCCTTCAGAAACCCGAAAATATGCCCCAGCATTTCCATACACTCTTTAGTTCTTTAAGATTTTTTTTGTTCACTTGTTTAATTTGTGACCACGATTTAAGAAATAAATTCTGAAAATGTTGACATAATTTCTCATCAAAATTCATATATGAATTTAGAACAATCTACTGTTTTTTTTTACAGTATTTCTACAAATAGGTTTATTCTGTATTTTATATATAGTTGGTTTATTTTGTTGATAAAGAGATAATTTAAGTTCTTTATTCAATTTTTGTATTATTATAAATTCCTAATGTGCGGCCCGCACAACATTTTTGAATTTGCAAATGGCCCGTTGTTAAAAAAGGTTGCTCATCCCTGATCTATAGTATACTGGATAAATTTTATTTATATTTATTTATACACGACATAGGGTATAACGAAAATTTTCTGGAGACCCTCGTTTAGTTTTCTATACGCTTTTCAGCTGATTATTAAATTGATTTGCTTTTATCGGAAATTACTTTCACTTTCTAGTCCGGAGAAACTTAAATTTAAAGATTTTTTGCTCAATTCATACATATATTTTTCTTTTTTTTATATGAGGTGTATTCTTGACTGATAAAATCGTCTGAAATCCTGCTTTCAGGATTTTCATTGACGTGGTTCGTACTTAGAAATTAGTTTTGCTTGTAGGTTGGACCCCTCGTTCTAAAATGTATACAAGTTTTTATCGGATTGCACAGAGGTTCTTTTTTTAAATCGGTTTCCACAGAGTATATCTTTGTTTATTTTTTCTGATTTAGAAATAGATAAATGAATATTTTCAGAAGAATACCCCGCTCTTTCATTGAGTTGAATATATCATATTTTTTCGATGTATAACATTGCAATTATTGCTACTAGCGTCATATGCTAAGATTAAAATTAAAAAAAATATGTATTTCAAAAGTGATTCAGTATGTAGGGCGTTGGACTGCTCCGAGCCGCAGTGCAACACAGCGCTTAGCGACGAGACCCCTTCATCCCGCTGCCGCCCCGCGCCTATTCAATACAAGTGCTCTTGTTCTACACTGCTGGGCTTAACATTAAATATCTATTTAATAAATATTTTTTGCTTGTTGGTGATGTAACTCTGTAGTGTATATGGACGAGCCGCCCCTTGTCATATGCTTCTTTGCATATTTTTTTTTTATTATTACTCACCATATAGCATATATAAATATTTAAATACAAACCGGTTTGAACAATTGCTTTGTCTACGTTTACAAAAAAAATGTTTTAAAGCAGAATTATTCTAGGAGTTTTTATTTTTTTATAATTAAGCAATAGTTTTTGGCAACTTCGGTTTTCGGCATATGATCAAGTTTGGAGAATAGTCTGTATATTGATAGTAGTAAGCTAGATAATGTGAAATGCTTGTAATAGACGAAATGCTTGTAATAGGGAAAAAAGGGACTTTACAAATGGTAAAAATATCTTTCTTGCAGTTGACCATCAGACACCATAAAGAACATTCCGGTATCCAATGTGTTAGAAGACTATTTTAACTTTTTGATACTATAAATATCTTAATCTAGGCGTGCCGATGGGGTCTATTTGGGACCCCGAAATTTTGATTTTTCTCAAATAACTCATATAAACCCTATAACCATTTTCCTTTATTTATAATCATATTCCTTTCCTGCGAGAAAATAAATAAAAATAACAATATTTACTTCTGACGCCACGGGCGAGATGTTTTTTCTCGCTAGCATCCGGTACGATGTGCCGAGTGTGAGTGAAACTGTGCGATTGACACGTGAAGCAAGAACTCGAGAAGTCAGTGGCGTGTCCTTAGTCTGCCACGGGTCATTGCCAAGTGCGTCTGTTATATACGCGTCATATAGATTAGTTAAAAAATCTAAAATAATGACCAAATTATAAAACATATCATAAATAAGTGTTTTATTCTTAGAATAATCCATTTAAAATAAAATGTAAAGATATTGATGTAAGATTTATTATTACTTGTAATGCTTGGGGTCTATTCTACATTATAAAAAGACCCTCTTCGAACGACGCAGTTGTTTTTAAAATTTTAAACAATATTCTACGTTAAAAAACATATTTCTCTCTACGAGAGAGTGAGTAACCCTTTTAGTAGCGAATACTGTAAATATCAAATTTTAATGGACCAATTTTTTTGCTGAAACCGAAATCTTCACTCAGTCTTTAGTTTCATCTCAACATTCACAGTAATCGAATATATAAAGGTATAATAACAACAAAAAAACATAATAATAAACGAGCTACCACTTTCTTGCTGGAATATCCTTTATTCCATAGTCGGATCATATGGTGCATGTAAAAATTAATACATACCCATACGGCCCCGTGTTGTTCCACATGTCCCAAAAAAGCCTTACTCCGCTATCTATGCTATGCTTTAGCTGTCACATCATTTCACTTGGTGTATATTTTTTCCAGGCCACCGGATAAACGACCCCGGGGATTACGGGTTAAAACATTCGAACCGAATATTCTTTTTTTGTCTCCTAACGCACTGGGGGGATTCAAGCGACCGTGCAGGTCTATTGTTGTGTACGTGTATCGCCAGACCGATAACCCAATTCTGGAAATTTTCGGGGATTAGGGGCCGTCACAGATTACGCGCATGCCGTGGATATCGTTCCATAAATAGTGTCCGCTGGTATCGAAGTGTCTTTCTAATCCTGGTAAAAGCACGAATATTTATCCAATTCCCCCTACGTTTATAGATTTAGATGTCATTAGGATTATGTTCACATGATTCGATTAGATGATTTGAGTATATGCCCTCTTTTTTCTCATTATTTTCGCTATTTATTATGTGTGTTTCGGGAATAAATATAAAAGGGTTTTTTTTTTAGTTGTGGGTTTTCAAAGGATCTTATTATAGGGATGATATGATAATAAAAATAACATTTGTTTTAAAATCATCCTTTTATATAAAGGATGTTTTTTTAAACTTTCTATTCAGTTTTCAACATGATTTTACGTGAATCTTCTTCATACAACGCGATGTGTATGAAGATGCCTTCAACGGTGGTTTAGACAATTCGACAAGGGTGGTTTAGAAAATTCTGATCTAGGGATTTTTTATTGACCGATTAACTACAGACCGGGCAACCTTTAAAGTCTGAAAAGTTAATTCATAGATCTACGCCAAAACGGCAGAGAGGTTATAGTGAAGGGGGTTAATCAATCAGCCGTATTAAGACATCGCATTGTCAACTTCAAAGGCTGAAATCCATTAATAAAAAGTAATGTTTTGTGTTTGATGGGATTGCAAGGGTATTGTGTATTTCGAACTCTCTAAATGTAAACCAATAATTACAGCTGAACCACATTGTCATCAATTAACACAATTAAACATCGCCTTTGAAAAATACATATCAAAATTGGAAAAACAGAAAAGGGGTAGTGCTTTATTAAGACAACGCGTGACCACATGTGGCGATAATGACCCAAAATATGCTTAACCGATCCGTCACGGCGGCTTGAAACCAGCCGAGTCATCCGAAGGGGTCTATTTACTATGAAAAATAGACCCCAAGCATTTCAAGTTAAGGTACTGATGAGTCCTACATCGATATATTTACATTTTTTTAAAATTGGATTATTCCAAGAATAAAAATGGATGGTTTCAATTGCACTCGGTACATCGTACCGGATGCTAGCGAGAAGAACATCTCGCCCGTGACGACAAAAGTAAATATTGTTGATTTTATTTATTTTTTCGCAATTGCAGACAATAAATGAAAATGATTATAGGGATTTATATTAATAGAGTTATTTGAGACAAATCAAAATCTCTGGGTCCCAAATAGACCCCATCGGCACGCCTGGATTAAGATAATTTAGGTATCAAAGAGATAAAACTGTTAATTCGGGATGGATTCCGATATATTTTTAATAATTTTGTCGATATTTTGGATTTTTGAAGTAATCAATACGACGCGTAAATAACACACACGCTCGGCGATGTCACGCTCAATACCGCGACCGTCAAATCCTTGCGGCACACGTCACTACTATACGTTTCACTCGCACTTGGCACATCGTACCGGATGCGAGCGAGAAAAAATATCGCGCCCGTGAATAATGTTGTTTTTATTCTTTTTCGTAATAGCGGATGATGAAAGTAAACGATCATTTATAATTTAATTCTTTAGACTATTATAGATTAAATGAGTTATTCGAGAAAAATCAAAAACTTGGGGTCTTAAATATACCCCATCGACACGGCTAGGTTAAAGAATTGAATTGGGATATTATCGAGCACTCGTCATATTCTCCAAATCTCGCTCCTTATGATCAATGCAAAAAAATGCAATAAAGGAGGTGAAATCTTCCTTAAATGATTTATTTGCTTCAAAGTCAAGGGAGTTTTACTCTAATTAATAATAATAAGTTGATATTAGAACCGACAGAGATTATTTAATTAATTGAATCAATAAAAAACAATAAAGAAATATTTTGATTTACATAGTCGTGATAGATGAAAATGATAGAAAATTTAGAAAAACTGGCTGCGTCTTTCATGCTATGTATTTATTTATTTTACTACAATGGATAGTTGGAATAACAGACATATTCCAGACCGCCATTCAACCATATAAAGATTCGATAAAGATTCTCTCATACTAATATTTCCCCAGTGTCAAACCACGACACTGGTTTGGTATTTTTTTTATATTATTTAACTGAACTACCTACTTAAATATTTTTATAAAAATCCCTGAATATCCGACTACTAACTTAGCTCAGTCGCGGTTAACTTACATTATCGAAATATTATGTTATCTACATGTTATATCTCTGGTATCACTCCATTGTAACGTATTGCGTTGATGGCTTTAAATAAATTCAGTAAATTTTAAAAAAATGTTTTTATAGAGATGTACAATTGAGTAGAGATACATTGAATTCTGGGTTAATCCTGGATTTCAACAGAACAAGCAGTAAACGTGTAGCGATCAAATACGTCCTAGAAATAATGTTTATTAATATTTATCAATTGTTACTTTTATTCAAAAAGAATTGTATATTTCAAATGTTTTTTTTGCGTTTTTCTTCGTTAAATACATCAAGACAAGGTGGAAAATAAGCAGACTGTTCAAAGGAAAAGGTCATAGGTTCAAATCCCAACATTGCCGCAACAAAATGTTTAATGTACCTGAAATGGGAAGATAATTTTTTCCCCAGTTTGCTTTCAATGGACAAATATACGTAGTGCGCGCTGAAAAATGTATATATATTTATATGTACAGAATGCTTCGGTACTTTTGATCCCGAAATTTGCAATTTTCCAGCGTGGAAAAATCATATCGCTCCATTTATATATATTTTTTTGGGAATGATATACGAATGAAAAATCACATCTCTCCAGAAAACTTTTCCTTTGCGTTATTGCAGTATTTTCTCCGGTATTTATGTTATAACACGGCTATTAACCTAGTTCGTGGGGAGGAAAAAAAATTCGGAATGGCTTCCATCAATCAAAGAGAGAATTGTAATCAAAATTTTAATATTTCTTTTTATTCGCGCCGTTATTCATCTTCTCGTTTCTATGCAAGATGGCAAAGCACTGATATGTTACAGTGGCTGAGGCAGAAATGATATATTAGTTTCAGTAAAAAATATCGCTTAAAACAAAATCATTCATTTGGGATCATGGATCTCTGGGTATAGATGGGGCCTAAGGAGATTATGTTATATCAGACGATTTAAGTACATTTATATAGCTACGAAATAAAACGAAAAACGCGTGCGATAAAAGTGAAAAGGTGTTAAGAGAAAAGCTTTCTATCCAACTTTCTCATGTTCGATGGATAGTAAAATACAGGGTGGCGCATAAAAATAAATTCAATTTTTAGAATCAAACTTCAATCACTGCAATACAAAAAAAAGACGTATCGTTGATCCATATGCATTTATCTTCAGGTCTGTTTGTCAGGATTTTTTCTATGGAAATTGGCGGAACCTTCTATTTGGACTTCTATGTGTGTATGTGCCATTATTAACCCTTTGTGTTGTGCAAGATGGCTTTCCGCATTGAAGTGTCGCATCCCTCGGCTCCAGTAACACTCAGTCGGCAATAGATTGAAGCCTTATTGCCTGCCTGACTGTCCCTCGTGGGACTCGAACCCAGGCCCAGGAACTATTAAGCCATGCGACGTAAAAAAGGATATCCGGACCGGATGGTCCTTTGAAAAAAAGTTTCCAAAAATTGCCGATCCGTTTTAAAGCGACGCGCCATTGTCGATTCGCAATTGCCACTTGTGCACAATCGAATAAAATAAAATGATAAAAATTAATTCGCCGTTGTAATCGGTTAGGTTAAGTGTTGAAGTTATGGATGCGGAAATTATTATTATGTACAAATTCTTTTTAATCCTCTTATATGAAGGCTTTATACGTGTACGATGTAATACGATTATGTTGATGTACTGGAATTATTTTGTAACGTGAATGGTACGTATTATTGGGTAACAATGTATATTCATTTTAATATGTGACGTGAAAAAATATGATTTTGTACTCTAAAAATCAGTATGTCACAAAATTCCTATGTCTAGTATTTATTAACTTATCATTTTTCTCGAATAACTATTTTAATTTAAATCCTACATGTCGCAAACTTTTTGTATTTGTCTATAAAAGGCTAAAGAATAATTATTATATAATAACCATTGACATTTATTGACCGCAATTGCGAAAGAAATTTAAACCACAATATTTGCTTCTGTAGCCACGAGAGCGATGTTTTTTCTCGCTCGCATCCGGTACGATGTGCCGAGTGCGAGTGAAACGTACTAGTGACACTTACGTGTCATATTGATTAGTCGAAGCAAATCACGAATAACTATTTTTATTCCTAGAATAATGCATTATTTTCAAAAAAAGTTAAAATATTGATCAATGATTTATCAATATCGTGACTTAAAATGCTTGGGGTATCTGAGATACCCCCTTCGGACGACCGCGATTGATACGTGCGGTGAAAGCTGGAGTACGCGTCATATTAATTTGTAAAAAATTCAAAATATCGATCAAATTAAGATAATGATGAAGCATATCTTTAATAACTATGATCGACTTGAAAGGCTTGGGGTCTCTGATATACCCCCTTCGGACGACTCTGTTGTTTTCGAGCCACCGTGAATTATCTTATTCATTATATGTTTTTTGCAAACCTTGATTGTGGCTCTCAAGGATTCTCAGTATTCTTTAATTTTCAGTAGATGTCACCAGCACCATATTATGAAGGCGTCAATTTTTTTCGTCATATTTCCATCGTGATCGAGGTTTATACGCCGTATGTAAAAATGGAGAATACCAGACTCCTAAAGGTTTTTTGCCTTTTTGAATATCCCTCAGTTTTTCCCTAAATTGTCAATAGCATTGAATTCCCATTGTAGCCATCCCAATTGTGCTTTTTATTTTTTTCACAAGTATAGACTGCTTCTATCGACTGTCATCAGCTACTAATATTAATATATAGCATACTAATTTTTTACTTTTATAGACTTTTAGACTTTTGAGCAGTTGCGCTATTTTTTCTTCGTTGGCAATTAATGTAGTATCATTTATATTGACGATAGATAATAGTCCAATGATTTGTTTACCCTTTATTTTAAATCCGTTTTCCCAGCTTACATGGGCTTTTCTCATATCATACTTTTCTTATTAGTTAATTAGGTCTAGGCAGAATATACAGCTCAGTCTCATTCAAATTTATTTAGCCTATTGCAGCTTAGTTTTTATATAGGCTTCTGATAAGATGTACGATATGTAAATGTCCACCAGTTTCTTCTAGCCCCCTTCCACAAACTATCCCAATTCAAGCTGTCAAACGTGATCTTTTTCCTCTTACGAATCCCGACTGTTCTTAAGGTTTATAATGTGCAAAAGAACGCTTGTTTACGAGAGATATTAATGCAATTATTCTGTAATTGTCACATTTCATCCAGATTTTATTGGAGATTTTACATACAAGCCTATGTCCTCAGTTTCCCAATTTTTTCTACTAATTTGGTAGAAATACCATCATTGCCGAGAGATTTGTTGTTTTTCATAATATCTGGTTATCTTTCGTATTGCACTAGTAATATTCTAGTCAAGTCAAATTCATATCTCTATAAGCTTTTGTAATAGTATTTCCATCTTCATAATTTCATTATTTTTTCTATTTCTGTCATCTGTTTTATAGTCTTAAGACAGTAACCTAATTTTTGGAATAAGTATTTGGATTCTATTTTATTTGCTTGAATTTCGATTACTAAGCATATATTTTCAATAGTTCCTCACGTAAAGCATCATTAAAAAAATCTAATAAACACCATTAATTGAGCATAGTTGGCGATATCTGTGCTTTCATTTAATTGTAAAGCAAATTTTCCACATTGAGTAATCTGTGGAAGGAGTAAATGTGGCGTGCTCGAATTTGGAGACCACTGGTTTAGTAGATGAGGAGGTATAGTGAATGAGGAGGATGGAAGTGAGTATATAGTTGTTGATAAAAATATTTTTGATGGACAATGGAACGTCAATCAATCGTTTTTCACGAGACCTGCAAAAAAATATAAAAGCAGGATTATTGAGGATTGTTTTTGTTTGTCAAGAACTATAAAAAAAAACTATAAATGGAGGAAAACAATGAATGCTAGGATAATAAATCAGGAGATGTATGTATATTATAGAAATGTTAAATATTAAATTATATAAATATATATATAATCTATTTATAAGTTTATAATGAAGCACGTGTCGGAATTAACTATTCGCAAAAAAGCTTTTAGAGGACAATTTGAATGCTTAATGGAATCTGATATTAATAAGTTTTTCAAATCTAATATAGCATTTTTCTACACATTTCTTGAATTAATAATGGGGGCGTGGGTCTGGAAACGTCTGGGGCGTAATTCGAATTCGATTGTTTTAAATAAGATTTGTTCACTTATTTCCGAATCGCTCCCGTCGAAAAATATGATTTTTCTTTCGCCTTTATTCGTATTTTCTTTTCATTTCCTGCGCTTTTTATTACGTTTTCATTTTCAAATATAAACAGTGGGTATGTTGCACGTTAAAAAGGATATAAAACAAAGTAACACAACTTGGATAAACACGGGGCGAGGACTCCGCATTGTCTGTGGAGGAGATCATCACGCCATTTCGTCATAAACAATATCTTACGAATGAGTGATTTATAAAAAATATAAAAATTACGGCATTACGTTAATTTTTTGATATTTTGTTATTAATAGTAATGTAATTATTGTCCAATTTGTTTATGGACTATGGGGCTTTTTCACCCCAGACAACAGACGGCGGAAAGGGGTGTGGCTTCGGGGATGAAAAGGCGCGAACTTTAATACACCCCGCCGGAAGTGGGAGTTGCCTCGGCGGAAAATTTAAAAAATGGCAAATTATATTTCGTATGTTACGAAAATATTTGCAATTCACTATACATTAATTTAATGTAATTACACGTAATCCAATTATAAATGTTACGATAAAATTTACGCTTTTCCATATATAAGGTTTAACCGATCCGTCACGGCGGCTTGAAAACAACCGCATCGTTCGAAGGGGATCTATTTATAATGGAAAATAGACCCCAAGCATTTCAAGTCAATTTGATCGATATTTTCGATTTTTAACTAATCAATATGGCGTGTACTGTCGCGGCACGTGTCAATCGCATGGTTTCACTCACACTCAGCACACTATACCGGATGCGAGCGAGGGAAAACATTGCGCCTAAAAGCGATTATTGTTTTTTTAATTTTTTTTGCAATGTATATTTCTTTAAGAGAAATACAAAAAGTTTTTGACATGCAGGATTTATATTAATTGAGTTATTCCAGATAAATAAAAACTTGGGGTCTCAAATATACCCCATCGGCACGGCTAGGCTAGTTATATACATATTTTTATTACAATATAACGCTAACAATAATTATGGGTGTCATTTTTGCATCCAAAATCAGTCTGCGACATTAAATTTCGAATGCTTTCTACATCCGTTTTTTTATTCGATATAATTATTATAATAATAAATACAATAGATTACTGATAATTATTTAATTCTTTACCAATATATCATGATTTATTATGAGACTTTCGTGTCGAAGGTTTATTTTTACCATATTTTTGACTTAATCGAAATGAAAAATATGAAATACGATGATGTACTAACATTTAACTCTCCTATAGTGTCCAGATACGGCTTATGTTACGGAAACCCACCATATAGAAGACTAGGCACGTATAGAAAATTCGGGATTAGGTTGTACAATTGTATTTTGTAAATTTAACCATATAAATTATTCAAATAGTTATGTTTTGTTGTCAACGAAAGGGGATTAACCTAAATTTTGCATAGCAATGTAGTTAATATTTAAGAAAATTGAAATATGACGTTTAAAATTTAGCATTAAGTATAAAGAGGCGAGCTAGATGGTCGCAGTATAGGAGGGTCTGCCTTAGAAAGCGCTATAGGGAACATCAAAAAAATAGGAATGAGCTTTGGAATTTGTATTTAAGTTTAGCGTTAAGTATAAAACTACGAATTAGATGAACGCTCTATAGGAGGGACTACCGCATATGCCATTCGCAAAGAGCGCTATAGGAGGGTGGATTGCAATTTATTGATACTAGCTGTATATATTTTTTTTAATATGTCGTTTTATATCTAAAACTTTGTCGTAGATCTCAGAATGAGTATAATTCAGAATAAAATATATAATTAATTATTAATCTGTTGTTTAAGTACTTTTCTCAATAGTCTGATAATATTATTATGCTTGGTTCTTTATTTATTATATATATATATTTTAAATCTTTTGTTTGTAAATTGAACGATATTGTATTTAATTTTAATCTAAGAAAAATTTAATATACATTCATAAAAAATTTTCGAATATCTTTTAATTCCGCGTTCACGCATGACATAATTTCACTCTGTTTCAGTCTGAAAAAGACGTAGGTTCGCCTGTATTATTTTTTCATCGCAATAAAACACAAATAGGATTGCAATCCCCCTTTTATATATTAAAAGACAGATTTTTTTTATTAAAAAAAATATAAAAAAGAAACGGAACCCAGGTTTTTTTTTTAATAAAAATAGGATAATTCGCGCGTTTCAGTATTTTTTGCATTGTCTCATTTGCGCCGTGGGTTATACTTGAAGGGGATTATGCGAATATGTCGTGAGGGGCGAATCAAAAGCTAAGCGTATTTTTTTATTCGTTTAAAAAAAATGTTTAATAAAAAATATCGTATTTATGTTTTGATTTACCCTCGATTTGCATGTGTACATGTGTATGAATATGTACGATATACAATGTCGCATTTTGCCGGAACGAAAATTAAATTACACGCGGATTCGAGCACACATGCCGTGGCAGAAATGACAAAGTTGTGCCATAAATGGCGTATTATTTTTTAATCATTTAATAATTCAGATTTTGACAAGGATTCTTTTGTATTTATTTTCTAAAATAAAAGCGGGATAAAGGGATTTCTGATATATTTACGCCGATACAAAAGGATAATAAATGAGGGAGCGGGGTACGTTTTGAGAGACATTCGAATGAAGTATGGCCAGAATTTTTCGAATGAAGTATGGCAGATTGAACGAAAGGAATAAAAAGTTGGCTTCTCGTTTAATGTCACCGTTGTTTTTATTATCCTTCACATTTCGCGCCATAAAATACGTCATAAACAGGAAACAGACAAAGATGAAGGCCATTTACTTCCGGCCAGGGTGAAAGGACGGACTTTTGAAAAAAATAATTTTCAACCCCTTTTAAAGGCCGAAAACAATTTTAAAGTTGCGTTGAGTAATATTTAAAATTAATTATATCTACGTATATAATTAAATATATTTTGATTTTTTATTAATAAATTAGTATGGTCAATAAAATTCATCGAATCGATCGTTACATTTTATTACAAGTTATCTTTAAAAATTATGTATACGTCGTAGAATAGGTATATAGAAAACTTTTCAACTTATGGCGTTATCAGTGGCGTATACGAGCCATAACAGGAAACATCGCGTAAAATTTTAAGAGGCAATGCAAAACCTCGAAAAAATTCTCGTTACAAAGTTTCTAAAGCCTTTCGATGTTTTTAGCGCGAATTGCTTCAAGGAAAAAAAGTGGAAGTCATCCCTGTATGAATCTGATACAATAAGGATTTGGCCCGGGTAAAAGTTTTGGTCGTTGCAGATTATCTCGTGTCTGTTTCACGTTCGGTCGCTCCCGATTCACTCCACCCATCACTTATCGTGTTCAATTCAATCAATCCAATCTTGGCTCTTATTTTGTTGGGAGTACAGCCAGTCGAATGGAAGGCTACCGGCGACGGTGCGGATAAAGCGGCGGAGATAAAAAGTGGACGGATTATGGAGGGACTAGAGGAAAATGCACGCGATTACGGATTAACCTGGAAAACCTTGGCTTGTAGGGAAATGAAATTAAACGGAAAAATGGTTGCTCGTGTACACCTGCAGTATAAAATGTGTTTAGTTTATTTGTGCTATACTTAAAGTGGCTCTTGTGGCTCACTAAACATATTCTAAAATCTCATCGTCCTATCGATCACTTCATAAGAACCATGGATCACTCTAAAACACTAGAAACTAAATAAATTTGTATTAGAGTTTGGGATATCACAATTCTTGACTGCCAAATTCCATTTTCAGTCAATTATTTTCAGGCAAGGTTAGAAAAAATATCAATAATTTCTGGTCTTCTATCCTTCGTTAAATAAATAATAATAAAAAATTCAATCCAACTGATTTACTATCAAAAATTTACCAGTGTCGTGGTTTGACACTGGGGGGAATATTAGTGTGAGAGACTCATTCTCTTTGCATCTTGCAAAATCTATATCGAATCCTCCATCGTAGTCAAATAAATTAATAAATACATATAATAATCGATTAAATCTTGGATGAAAAAGAGACTTAACCTCATACTTATGGTTTCAAGGACAGAGTAAGTTAGTTATTTGCATACCTATTGACATTTAAACTGTGTTAGTTTGTTTATGTAATTAAGAACAAATCTATGTATAGTATGTTTAATATTAAATAAAAATATCAAAAATAGAAATTAACATTCTTTAATAGGCTCGGATTTTTTTTTAAAATCATCCAGATTTTGTGCAACAAGAGATATGTAGAATTTTCATTTCACTCTTTCATCATATGTTTCTTCTCTTTTTTATTTTTATCTTATTTACACCTATCCCTCGCTTAACACGATACTCGCTTAACACGGTTTCGCTTTAACACCGGTTTCAGTTTTGTTGAAAAAAAAAATTTTTTCGATTAAATCTTGCTTTGTAGACATGTGCACTGCTGCGGGAATTTCCAAGAATAACAGTTAGGGTATATCTGGACGACAACTGTCCCATTTTAAGTGTAAAAAAAATGGTACACCTGAAATAAATATCTTTTTTCTATGTTCATAATGTTTTAATAAATTTTCAGTTCTATCTACCTATTTCTTTAATATTTTTAAAAAAGAACGTATCCTCTCTTTTTCATACATTTGTTAGTCTCGCTTAACACGGTTTTGTTAACACGGTGAACTAGCAGAACCTATCTTCCGTGTTAAGCGAGGGATGGGTGTATTTATATACTATTTTTATTTTTATTATCATCCATTATAGTCACTATTAGATACATCAACGATTTTTTCAATACTAGAAACGTTATTCTTTCATTTATGTTTAAATTTTTAGGAATATGGAGAAAAATGGTCTATTAAAACCCCAAGTTTTAGATTTTATTTAAAAAAGTCTGATCATTAACCTTTATTTTCCGAAATTGCGAAAAAAAAATAAAAACAACAATATTCGCTGATGTTGCTACGGGCGCGATGTTTTTTCTCACTCGCATCCGTTACGTTGTGGCGAGTGTGAGTGAAACGTGCGATTGACACGTGCTGCGAGAGCTCAGTCTGCGGCGAGATATCGCCGAGAGCATTGTCATGTAAAAATTGTTGTTGAATTTCTTAGAATAATACATTTAAAAAAGAATGTCATATCATAGATGAATAATTCATCAGTATGTTTACTTGACATGCTTGGGGGTCTATTTTCCATTATAAATAAACCACCTTCGGACGACGCGGTTGTTTTCAAGCCACCGTGACGGATTTTATAATATTAACTATATCGTAATTTTTAATAATATTCTTGAAATAAAACCACTAATGGAATTGTCATTAAAGTTCATCTATGCTAAGTTAATATTAACCTTTTGTCATCCTTAAATTATGTATTCCACCAGGTCTGTAATTGCTTTTAGCATTACAAGAAAAAAAATCCTTGGCTAATTTAGTTATCTTCATATGATCAGGTAGTCTTTTCTGATCTACTCCTTTTTTGATCGATAATTATTTTAAGGTTTTGTAAAGAAAAACATATTAATAAAACGTTGAGTTAAACTAAAGTCGGAGCGCGGATCCTCTGTCGAGTCAGGCTCGACTTCTTATGCATTTTCATCCCCCATTCCCAACTTTATAGATAGAAATAAAGTCACACCTAAATAACAGCATATTCATAGTTCTTTAAACAAAAATAATTTGTTTTAATGGAAAATTCTTTCAATATCTTTCCAACGATCCTTTTGCGAGGAAGATTGTTGGATTAAATGTCAGTTTTGTGACATTGGTTATATCACTTTGGAAATAAACTTGGATCTTGCTTTTATGAGAAACTGTTATTTAGGGCTAAAGTATAGTTTCTAATAAAATAGTAATTATAATTAATTAAATTTAGTACAATGAAGAGACGTATTTTAACACTTATTACATACTTTTTATACTATATTATCGTCAATTATAGAATCTAATTTTCGTTATATATTAAATACATTTTAACGACCTTAATCAGTCATTTATATTTTAATGCTGTAATTTAGCTCTAATACAGTTATCTGAAATCACCACTAGGACGTGTACCCAAAACCTTTTCTTCATCCCCAAGAATCTGTATTAACAATTTACGCGCCGTTGCCATTTGCCCGTTCGCTACCAATTGGATCGACCCCATTGTATTTACACGATAGACGGATAAAGTGGCTTAAAACTTTTCAATTGGCTCCGAGAAGAATATATACACGGATGTATTGGAAATACCTGTTTACGTTATACACGAAAAATACCTCAGTGCAAATGTTCCGGCGCGTCTCCGGGGAACGCTTCGTCAATTTGCCGGCACAACTTTAATTGCAAAATTATCCATTTTAATTTGTAATATTTTTTTCGCAACATTATGTTATATTTTTCTGCAAATGGAGTCGTGTATTCGAGGTGTTGTGTAGGTGAGCGCGGGGGAGTGAGAGTGATCCATCAACGGGTTAAGTATTGACGTACAGGATGATTGAATGCAAAAATTATCGACAGGGTTGCGAAAAGTTGGTGATGGAGAATGAAAATCGTATCGCGGAATAGAATAGGGGAGAGCCGTGTCGAAAAAATATTAATGGATGCTTCCTGTATATTATTACACGAGACCAGGTTTTCGAAAACTATGTTCCGCGTGACCTGAATAGGCGGAAATACGCTGCAATACATTTAAACAGCTTCGAGTGATGGTCAATCTCCACTGATGTTTAAAATCCAGATTATTTTAAATTTTGTGCAATGCCATGGGAAGCGATTGAGCCATAACATATTTCGAATGTATTGTTTTATTTCCACTTGACGCATTTGGCCAAAATCTCATCAAGGTTAATATTGCTATAATAATGTATCTAACCAAAAATATTTGAAAAAACTAAACGTTACCGTCGATCAAACGCGTAGTATCGGCTGGCGTGTGATATGCGCGCCCCGGACGTACACAAAAACGCCTTTGATGTGAAATCCACGTCCCCCGTAGGCAATGAGTAGAGATACGTGATGCGACATAGAAGCGATAAAAGCGATAAATGCGATATAATTGCGAATAGATGCAAAATTTTCCATATATCGATCTCTCGGTTATAACATAGGTGGCATTTTGCCTATGGGAAACCCAGAAGCTACTTCTTGAAATAGCCGAACACGCAAACTAAATTGTAGATATTCTTAAAGTCGGTTTCCGTAAAAGTTTGATAGGAAATCTCGAGTCACATTTAAATATACATGAAACGAAGATGTGTTTTTTAGCAAATTTTAAATCATCTGTTCAACCACCCTGTAGCTGGAAGTAGATGTAATTTCCAAATTAATGAAACGATATCGGTAATAAGAAACTTACCTTTGTTTACAACATTAACAACATCAATGGAAACATGCTCGATGATAAACTTTAATAATTTTTATATCATTTTTAATCGGTGTATTCCTGTATTTCTATTTAATTTCAAATGTTTTTATATTAATATATTGTATATCGTTTAAAAAATTATCTATAAATTAGACTTTTTAACTTCAAATTCGTAATTAAGAAATAAACGCGAAATAGATGCTAAAATTTTCATTTTAAATGCTATTTTTTTAAAAAAAATAGATGCTAAAATACGTGTCTCTAGCAATGAGTTAATCATTTTTAATTATTAGTTAGGACTATGAACTTGAACGAAACTGAAAACGAGTCCTCTAGAAAATACAAAATAGTCTAGAACAAATATAAAAACAAGAGCAACATTAAATTAAAAAAATATTAGTTTATTATGATCATTTTTAGAACACCTAATTAAAAATATGTTTTTTGTAATTTTCCGAAAACCAGTAAGGACAAATCAGGGGCACTGAATTCATTTTTCCCAACGTGTAAAAACAAGCTATTATTTGTTCACATCCGTTTTCTACGACGTATTTGTGGGAGGCAGGATTTTCTTATTATGATGCAACAAAGTCAAAGTATAAGAACAGACTCGACGCAGTGGCGGAAGGCGACTTTTGGAGCTGCTGATTACATTTCAGGGGTCCCTAATAGAATATAATTGCATGGGGGAGGGGGAGGGGAATTGTCGGTAAAAAAATATAAGTTTAATGCTTAGGTCAATCACAAACGTTAAGTCTGATGAAAAAATAATGCGTCCAGCTTTAGGAAAAAATATGCACTCTGTATTTTCACGAATTAAATTTAGATACGTGCATCTGAAATGTAATCATCTAATATTTTTTTTGGGTAACCAAAAACCATAACCGGATCATCGGTTCTACATATTATGGGGACCGAAAAGATATAAAATATTAGTAATTTCCAACATTTTTTAACACTTTTTGCCAGCTTAAAGGAAGTTGTTTGATTCCCTTTTTAAAAAAGTCCTTCGAATTTTCATTAAAAACTTTTCATAGTGCGTTTTCATTTCTCCAACATTATAAAATGTTTTACCACTTAATGTATACTCAAAAGATCTGAAAAGGTGGTAATCCGACGGCGCAAGATCTAATGAACAGGGTGGATGGGTTAATAGTTTCAATCCAAGCTCCCTTATTTTTTCCTGTGTTATTTTTGCAGCGCGAGGCCTCGCATTATCGTGCTGAAGGATCCTTTTTTTTGTTATTGGCCAAAACAGATCGTTTTTTAAGAGAACTTGTTTCATTAGCTAGAGTTGTTACACAATATACTGTCGCTGTAACGGTCTGACCAGGTTTAAACAATTTATAGTGTATAATTCCAGAAAAATCCCACCATACTTGTATATGTATGTATCATCATCATCATCATTCATCATCATTTGCCAGTCACAAGGCTCTCACTCGCTGAGGGCATGGACCTTACCAAACTTTCGCATGGTAGTCGAGGCCAAAGGAACCTGAGTCTCACACGTGACATGAGGGCTCCCCTTTCGTGTCCATACCGCGGGGACCCTAGCCGTCTCGGTATATGTTTTTTTATAAAGAGTTTCCCTCTCTCGGCCATTGCTGGCATTGGATCTACATCTTCTACCATGTTGGCATCGGATTTTACCCTCAACTGTATCCGGGCAAGTAGGAGGGGGTTTGTCTCGGTATTCGTTTGTTCTCTTCTCTAAGGCGTTATCTGCTTATAACGAGTCACGAGTGACAAGTAGCGAGCGACCACACGCACACACCTATATAGATATACACAGGCATACATACGCACATCTGCCCAAAACGAGTCTCAAGTAGCCGGTCGCAAGTGATTATTAGCCCTGTCGCGCAATAGCAATCCTTTCATCATGGGAAAGACCTCCTCAGAGAGGGTCCCCTAGAAAGAAGAAGTAAAGAGGGGGGCAGAAAGTAATCAGAGACTAGACCGATTGATTTGGTCCAGCAGATTAGGGGTTTTCCTTCCCAGGGTATACTAGCTCTGTGGTGAGAATTCCGTTAGTGTGAGGAATTCCGTTAGATTGTTGTTGTTGTTTTTCATTTTCGAAAAGTTCTTGGTGGCTACCCCCCCCCGGTAGGGGTTGAAAGGTGATAAATAGATATTCTGAATCCCTGTGTAATTCGTTGGAAAGTTATAGGTGGTGGCCCTTAGAGTGGCCACTGGGGGTTAATATTGGATAGTTTAAGATTTTTGTATGAGATCTCGCCGTCGAGAAAGGTTTAAGACACCTCACTATTTGTTGGCGAGCTGTCGCTTTGTCTTCGATTGGTTTGAAGGCGATCAAAATATCTAAAGTAATTAAATTTATATGTATATGTATGTATGTATGTAAGAATCTTCTATATTTTTAGTGCTGGTCGAAGGGTCGGAACAGATACTTCTCCGCTCGAAACCTATTGTTTTTTTCGTACAAGATTAGTGTATAGTATATCTCATCTTCAGTTCAATTCGTCGCAAAAACGGATCGGCTTCATACCGAGACAAAAGAGACGCGCAGATCGTATGCTGTTGATTGAGCGCCGTCTCTGTCAATTCACAAGGAACCCAAATTTCTTGTCTGTACAATTTTCCTAAGCGACGAAGATGATTGAACTATAGACCATGGACAGCCAATTGTTTATGAAAATAAGTATTCTTCTTTTATTATTGGTATTGACATCTTTCTCCGTTTTTTTTACCTATTTATTCATAAAAAAATGTCTTTGATTATATAGATTGTCAGATTAAACCCTATAGATGTTTCTTATTCATTTATTTATATATTCGTCAATGACTATTTTTGATCCAAACTCTGTTCTACTCTCATTAATAGTTTGAGTATAATAAAAAGGGTTAAAAACAAGTGTTTTAATAACAGATTAAGAATAATCCAACCTTAAAAACGAGCCAATTGTTCCTTTAAAATTTCAGTATTTTTATATAATATATAATAATATTGATTTAAATTATTTTATTAAAAATATATATTTCTATCGACTGTTACGATTGGAAAAAGCTAAACGCTGCACGTTCAGATAACAATGGTTAATTTATCAGGGGGATCCGTACGATTGATCCCAGGTCTCGGGATGAATTGCCGGATCCCATCCAGCCCGGTCTGTAGGAGACACGTCTACCTGTCTTTATCCATTCGGAAAATTCTTCAGCTGCACAATGGAAACTCGCAACAACGAAAAAAATGAGCATCAAACAATTAATCCGATTTAATTTCAGCCGCTCTATTCCAGTGTCTGAATTTACATCCGTTTCCCTCGCGGTTCTTGCGAATAGAAACGACCGCGGAAAACCATAAAGATGGAAAATATTCAACGGTTTAAGTTCAAGTCCCCATAAAACAGTGCTGGTTCTAGACAAAACTGCACTAAAGCCTTGCATAATACATTCGGGGTCTGCATACTCAAAATTCCAGGGCCCCAGGAAGACTAGCACTTAGTGTTGGAATTTTGCGTCGTTTTGAGCTGTGACCTAAATTTTGCAATCGCACCGAAACATCATTAAAACAACACCGGAAATAAATCTAAATTTAATTATTATTTATGGTGTCTTTATGATATGTTAAAAGTATTGACAATTCGCTTTAATGTCCGAAAATAGGACAATGTTTGCTCGTTTGACTGTGACGTCCATTGTTCACAGAAATATTTGAATATACAGGAGGAACTATTGCAGAAGCATTGGGGGGGGGGGGGCAGGGGGATGGTAAAAGCACCATAGCAAACATACAAGTTATCCAGAACTCTGTTTCTAGGTATTTGCATTGAAAATGCATCGCTCTGGATAAATATCGGCCATATATCCTGCAGGACCTTACCATATGTCCGCAAAATAAGGATCCCCAATGTGAATTTACTTATCTGCGCTTTACATCATGATATATTATTTTAAAAAGTAGAAAAAAACTGATAAAATCAATATTATATAGCCATTATTCCATAAGAGTTACTAATGCTGAAAATTTTCTTTTCAATTCCCCACAAAGTAACGACTGTGTTGAGATGTAAAAAAATGTATGGATTTCGAATTAGTTTTATTGCCTCTTTTCTCGGATGCAATTTACTTCGTTCGGGCACCAAAGGAAAACTCATCAGTTAAATTAACCGCAAAAACCGAAGTTTTTCAGCTGAAAGGCTTTCATTGTTAAGTATTTCGCAAATGGGAACGACAGTTCCTTCTCTCTACTCTTCGCGTATTGTTTACGAACAACACTGAAAGTTAACTTTGGAACAGAACAAAAAAAAAAAAACAACATGGGACCGATTGTTGCTTTACGGCCGGTATTTGTATATATAAAAAAAATGGACGTGTCTATCGTATGTAATAGCGGTACGAAAAACGTATATAATGAAATATATCACGGACATTATAAAACCATTTATCATGAAATTACTGCGATCTCTATAACACTTACTCGGCGAGAGTCCCTATAACCATAAATCATCTCAGCTTCCTCTATTCTTTTCTCCGCCCCGTGAGCCGCACTCTATATTCTCTTTTATTCCCGTCGTTATTATCGTGAGATTGTCTCAATTTCAGATATAGGATAAATAACGATTGATAGCGTAATGGATTTATTCAAAAAATGTCTCTAATCTCTTGAATCCATGAATATAGATAATTATTAGACTAATTACAGCTGAAAATGAATACTTTTGAAAATATGTGTACGAATATTTATAGACAATCCGTAAAAACGCCGATTATTTTTTTGATTTTTTAGGTTTTTGATTTTTCTAGAATAACTCTTTTATTAAAAAAAATGTCTAAAATTGTCTAAAGAATAAATATTATATATTATCAATGACCTTTATTGTCTATTGCATATATAACTATTTTTATTGGGTCTATTTGGGACCCCAAGTTTATGATTTTTCTCGAATTACTCTTTTAATATAAATTGTACATGTTAGAATTTTTTTTATTTGTCTTAAAAAGTCTAAAGAATAAATATTATAAATAATCTATGACCTTTATTATCCGCAATAATACGCGTTTCTATTCGCTACGTACCGGATGCAAGCGAGAAAAATCATCGTGCATGTGTAAGTGCAAGTAAAGCCGTAACCGACGTCCCTCAGTCTGAGATGGAACGACGCCGTGTGTGCGTTATTTATGCCTCACGTTAATTATTAGAAACCTGGATTTTTCTACTAATATATTTAATGAATAAGTAATTTATTCCTTGAGTAATGCATTTTTTTTAAAAAGTCAAGATATTGATGAAGAATTAATCAACATCTTACTTTTTTGCCATTTTAGTGGTAGTTTTTTCAGTTCAATTGTGTAAAAGCCTGGTAATTGAGAGTCAATAAAATCTTGCACGACCTCTTTTACAGCAATGTTAGAATTAAATTGTTTTCCCATGAAAAATTTGTTCAAATTCCTAAAGAAGTGGTAGTCAGTGAGGGCATTATCTGGTGAACGTGGTGAATGATGGAGAACTTCTAAAATTAACTCTAGTTTTGGCACTGTCCTCAATGAGCCACGTTTCTCCAAACACTCATTATCATCTTTTTTGGTGAATATTATGCCTTGGGTTTGTTTTCATAGCTTGTCTTTATCCAACAACTGTTCTTAAAATTTATGAATATCGTTTTGGATTCACTCCTCAATATAAGTCACAATTCGATTAAAAAAATAATCTATTTTGCGTCGAGAAATCAACATCATCCAAACGTTGTTGTTTCTGCGTTTTTATTCCATTCATATAAAAACAACTTATCAGTTTTGTGTACTTTACCGTTTGCAGAAGTTTTTGCTTGCCAACTCCAAACGCTATTTAGGATTAATCTCAAATCGATTCGAGAGTTCGAGGACTTTCCAGTTCGTTATTATCCATCCATGTTTGATTCTGGCCGACCATGTGGCTCATACGTGAGGTCAAAGTTACTAGATCGAATTTTTATAAACCACTTTAATACGCACAAAAGTCAAAACACCATCTAAAGCGGAATAACTTTCATTTCTTAATAATTCACTTTTATTCTTTCATATACAGAAAACACACTTCTAGGAAATATTTTTTATTTTTTAAATGACTACCATTTTGCTCTTCACACTGACGCGCTCTTTCTAAGGCGTGAATCATCACATGTTCGTAATGTTTCTTGTCTTATTCCTTCAATTTCTTTACAGATGTTGCCCATGCCTTTGCTGAATAGTTCGAGGATTGCTACGGTATACTTTATCTTTCAAATACTTCCACAGTGGCGGCCAAGTAATTTCAGAATTTCGCAAAATTATTCTTCTCCTAAAAATTTGCCTTAAGAGTTTAGTTGTCAGGCAAGCTGTATTGGTAGTAGCACCATCTTGCTACCACCATACCTCTGGTGTGTTCAAGATTGCAGGACGCACGAAATTATCCAGCATGTCTCGATACCTTTCGCCAGTTATGGTTAGTGCGTTTTCTGCCTCATCTTCAAAGAAGTAAAGTCCAAGAACTCTTTCTGCAGTTACACCACACCAAACTGTAACTTATACGGGATGCAGACTACGTTGGTAGATTATTCTTGGATCTTCTGTCCCCCAGCATCGCATATTTGTTTGTTAACAAATCCGCTTAGGTGAAAGTGGACCTCGTCGCTCATAATGAGATTGTCAATGAAATCAGCTTCTTGCCTTGCCAATTCTTGGATCTGGACAGAATACGCTAATCAATTCCCATAGTCTGCTGGCTTCAGTTCTTGCAATAGCTGTATCTTATACGGATAGACATGCAGCATATTTTGAATTCTTTGGAGCGAGGTTCGGGACATCTCCAACTGCTGGGACCACCTTCGAGTTGACATTGAAGGCTCTTCTTCAATGTTTGGGCGTACACGCTGAATAATGTCCTGTGACCTCCCTGAACGTGGCCTCCCAGCACGTGGTAAATCTTTCCCAAACCCCTGAATTTGAAAGCGCTGGAATAAACGAAGTATAGTTTGTTTATGGGTGGTTTTCTGGCCCCAAAATGACGAGTGTAGGCTCTTTACGCTACCACAATTGATCGTTTGTTTTCTATACAGAATCTGATTGTTTTAACACCTTGCTTAGTCTTGAATTTTTCCATAATAATTTAAAATCAAATTAAAAAAAATAAATAATTGTAGAAAGTTATTTGGATTTTAATGGTGTTGTGACTTTTGGGCCAACTGTATTATCTTTTGCGTAGTAATATTAGAGAAAAATAAATCAATAATATTCCGAGCTGTCTGCGATGCTGTATTTCCTCGTAAGAACTCATGGTTCGTAATTGTACGAATTTCCGACTTATATTGTCTTAAGCGGAAAATAATTAAAATACGTAGAAATATACGTGCTAGCTCTTTAACGATAACAAAAAATGTCAAAATATAATACTTACTTGATATTAGAAATTTTTAAAGTTGACAATACCTCACTACATATTTTAAAGTGATTTAGATTTGAACGGAGAAGATATTTAAGAATTAACTGCGAAATGAAATATTGAAATTAGTCAAATTAATGCAGTGAGTGACAAAAAGGATGTACACCTTGAAGTTAAATATTTTATTACAGAAAACACACAAAGAAAGAACTCAACAATTGTCGTATTTTGCCGTAGAAAAGCCTAAAATTGAATTTTGTAGAGAAAGAAGTGTTTAACTCCGCAAAATGATATTTTTTAATTAAAAATAATATTTTTTTTCACTAAGGTAAGGCACATATCCTTGAAATGTACACGATGAAACCGTTAAAATATTTTCATTCAATACGGATTTTATTTTAAATTGTTAATTATTATATTTGAATTTTTCCTCAATAAGGTACAACAGTAGTTATCAGTAGGGATTTTTGATCAGAAAAACTATCTTTATATATTTTCTCTATTATATACAATACTTCTAAAGAACGACACTTTCTAAAAAAAAAAACAATCAATTAATAATGAATCAGCATATTTTTTTTAAATATAAAAAAATATTCTGTAAGGAGGTTTGTGGAACCTACAATTTAATTTTGTTTGAATTAAATTAAAAAAAAACATCATACTAACTTTTTGTCATTAATACTGATTGTGTATACATTCCATCTTAATTTATATTTATATCCTAACAATATATAATTGTTTTTTTTCTTATAATATATTATTACAAGAGAGTGTGTGTAGAAATACATAATTCATTAGAAACCGTATGAAAGGACGACAGCCAAAAGGCAGATGTGGTCCTGGACTAGGATTCGTATTATTTATTTAAACCATTTTCGGTGTCTGTTATGAAACAGAGACATTTGTTCGTCTCCGTTCGCATTCTTATTAATAATAATTGTTTTTTTATGTATTAAAATTTAAGACGTAGTAACTTTACATTTTCGGAAAAACGCCCTAATTTCAGCAAAAAGCTCGATATATCCGGGATAAAGTATATAATTAATAGCGCAGGTGATTGGTCCGCGGCTTGAACAAATCTCAGAATTGAGAAAAAAGGTAATGATCCTTGCCAATTAATTGTCAGTGTGCCGTGTCTGGACTGAGGTTTTCAGGATTGGCCTGAAAAACGTTTGGGATTTTCCTTAAGCCCGAAAGACCCCTAAGCCGGGCATTAACTTAATGCCGTTGGCCTAGACGATTGTTTCATCCATCAATTACAAATATATATTATTAAAATATATTCAGCGCGTTATTATTATTTATTATTTTCGATTTTCAAAGAGACCGAATCGTCGGCGGCTCGCTCAATAGAATTATTAAACGGATTCCGCGCAACTGGGCAAAAATTATTATCGTCCAAGGGTTAGGACGGAAAATTTAATTTTCCATTTGCGATTTTCCGCATTGCCGCCGCGGAGACAAGATTTTAATAAAATTTTCTTCAGTGGTTTTCGTTTCATACAGTCTAAATTGGTTTTCATACAACGGGGCGATGCTGAAACGAACGCGGATAGGGATAGACGCAGAACGCTTCGGCGATATTAAATTGCGTCTATCGTTTAATTCAATGCGTACATTGTCATCGATCTGTGTATAGCGTTTTTATAATTTTCCGCCCCGATCTTATGCCTTCTTTCGTCTTAAAAGCACGTCAAGATGGATTAACAAAGCCTCTTCGCCATATTTTTAATCTATCGTTAAAATTGTCCCAATTTCCCGACTTGCGGAAACTTTTGAAAGTTACTCTCATATTTAAAAAAGGAGATAAATCTAATATTAGCAATTACAGTAGCTGTTCTATCCGGACCTGTCAAGTTCTTCGAGGTGATTCTGCATAAATACATATTTCATCATATTAAAAGTAGAATTATGTAGATGCGCAACTTGGATTTCGGCCTGGACGCTCAACTGTCACGGGCCTTTTTTCTTTTTTAAAGTCATTGAATAAGGGGGTTCAAGTCGACGTTATCTATAACGACTTTAAAAAAGCGATCATGTTAAACTCATTTTGAAACTAGATAGTTTTGGGTTCTCGGATAATCTCATACGCTTCTTCTCGAGTTACCTTACAGAGAGGAAACAGTCAGTATTCGACAACCCCGGGACTCATACTGACCGCGATATTAGTTTGTCATCCTACTATTTGAATGCACCCACAGCTAATCATCGACACCGTAGACAAAGCTCAAATGATGTTTGCTTTTGGAAAGTTAATTTCGAAACGATCAGCTGGACCTGACCTTATACCTTCGATCGTTCTTAAAGCATGTCAAGATGGATTAACATAGCCTCTTCGTTATATTTTTAATCTATCACTAAAATCGTCCCAGTTTCCAAACTTGTGGAAACATTCCAAAGTCACTCCCATAGTTAAAAAAGTAGATAAGTCGAATATCGCGAATCACAGACCAGTGGCTCTTCTATCCGGACCTGCCAAGTTGTTTGAGATGATTCTAAATAAATACATATTTAACCATAGTGAATGTAGAATTATCGATGAGCAACATAGAATTCGGCCTGGACGCTCAACAGTCACGGGCCTTCTTGGTTTTTCAAACTTTGTGTTTAAGTCATTGGATAAGGGGGTCCAAGTCGACGTTATCTATAACGACTTTGAAAAAGTCGATCATGCCAGACTCATTTTGAAACTAGATAGTTTTGGGTTATCGGATAATCTCGTACGTTTCTTCTCGAGTTACTTTTCAGAGAGAAAACAATATGTGACATACGACTCCCAAATGTCGTATGCTTACAATACACCTTCCGGTATTCCGCAGGGATCAAATTTAGGACCTTTATTTTTTATTTTATTTATAAATGATATTCATAGTGTCCTTCAATGTAAATTTTCACTTTTCGCAGACGACTTAAAAATATTTCGATATATTACTTCAGTGGAAGATGCCCTTTCGTTGCAGCTGGACATTGATTCTTTGCACGATTGGTCAATACTAAATCGTCTTCCATCAAGTATTGGAAAGTGTCAAACAATGACATTTTCTAGATCAAAGTAGCCCATCATATTTAATTACAGTCTTGGGAGCGTAACTCTTTCTAAGCAATCGTCTGTTAAAGATCTGGGTATTTAGTTTGATTATAAGTTAAAATTTAGTTTACATGTATCGAACGTGTGTATGAGATCGTCAAGAATGTTAGGCTTCGTCTTAAGAAATTCTCATCACATCTCACTGTGCGAGTTGCCCTTATGGGCGCCACCTCACTACCATCGAGCTCGTTGCGTGTGCTTTTTCTTCCGCCTAATGTGAGGACAGGTGCTCTCGGAAACTCTCCGATAACCAGAGTAATCTCTTCACAACCATCTGGCCGACTATGTGGATATATTTGATGTTAATTTCATATAATGGATTAATTATTGACGATATTTTAGCATTTTTCTTATAATCCTAGCATATTTATCCAAACTTAGTTATACGTTATTTTCTCTTGCCGTTATTTTATATTTCTACTATTATTTTATATGTGATTTTATGTTATTATGCGTGATTGGCGACCTGGCTTCATCTGTAATGCCAATCACGCATTGTTTTTATGATAAAAATTTCATTCGCAAATCTGCAATTGAAATCCGAAACCATGTTTCAGCGGCTATATTCATAAAATAAGCTGTACCAGTGCAATTTTATGCCATAATAAAATTCGATACCCCACTTTTTCATATTTCCATCCACTAAATTATAAATATCATAACTAATATGATAAATATATATAATTATATTAATATATTTTTTTTAATAAAATGGCATTGGAGTATCTTGATGCGCATGCGCTCGGACACAAAAGCGCAGATAATGATTGCATCGCATATTTATTGTATTTGCAGGCATATCGTTCGTCGCTGATGAACACTGTCGTTGTATTTTTGTTGCGAATCAAATTAAATTGCAACCGTTGTATGTGTATCCGATATCGTTTCGGATGACACCACTCATTACCAGTGTTTATTTTTAATCAGCAGATTGTACTCTGTTGGTGCCTATACAAAACAAATATTCTCCAAATTAATTAAATCTGAATTTTAACAATGTTACATGGCGGCATCATCACTGTACTACTAGTCGGACTAAAAGTTTTGCGATGGCTAACGCTTAAAATAAACATACTCTATTAAAGTAATATGTGCAGTTTCCATTATTATATTTATTATTTAATTTACTTAAGTGGCCTTCTAAACCTGAGGCGGGTCTTTGCCAGCTGGAGGATACTACGCGATCTCCAGCAGAGACACGTCCGTCCCAACCCTGATGCTAGGACTGTGACGATCGTCCTCCTGGTTTACTGGGTCCTTCGCTCGTCTCCGTCAATTCATGAGGAAACCAAATACCTTGCCTGTACATTTTTTCTATGCGACGAAGATGATCAACTAATCTTCGACGATAATTTCTTAATTGGTTAACGAGGATCTGAATCCACCATCACCTTCAGGATATCATCATCTAATTTTTAGTGTCGTCCTTTTTGTGCGACTTTTTTGAGATTCCTATTTCCACTTATAAACTTTTTAAACCACCACTTGTTTAGTGTCTGAATATTCCCGTAAGTATGGGTAATTTTTTCACTGCTTCGTTTGCCTTCATTCCTTGATCGAAAAAAATAGCATACCATGACGTAAGTGTGCTTCTTCTATTGTTAGCCTTGACATCTTTCCCCTTTGGTAGAAAAAAAAATTAACCAATTAATATTATTTACAACCATAGCTTTAACGTATTAACATAACTTACGTGAATGCAGAACCGTGTTTCGACATAAACTTACTGTGAATGAGCTCATAGAAAAAATGTTGGGTACGGTAAAGATAGGTTCCACGTTATAGGGGATGGACGTTATAGGGGGTTAAGGTTTATCAATTATATTTTTTGACTTGAAGGAAATCAGTAAATCAATTAATTTTCATTTTTTTTTTATACATTTTTACGTGTTTACCAGCGCAAAAGACTTGACTCGCGCGATGAGCGATATCCTTTCGTATTTTGGTTGACGTAATCTTCCCGCAACTTGCGGGCAGGTAAGATCAACTCGTCATTTTATTAGTTAATTTTATAAAATATTTTTATGAATTATCTAATTAGCGTTTTAAAAAATGTACGTTATAGGAAAAAACTGCCGTAAACATTATATGTGAGGACGTTATAGGAGTGTACGTTATAGAAGTGTACGTTTTAGGCGCGTACGTTATAGGAGTGTACGTTATAGGGGGGTTTACTGTAATTTACGGTCCCTCTAATATTTCGCCTCGTTGAATTGTTGTGAATAATAAAAATGATGGCCTATCCCAGTAACCCAACGTCTAATGACGTTGATATATTACAAACAAGCCTTTTATTTAAATATTAAAAAGGTCATGTTTAAACCATGTTTTATAAAAAAAATAATTCGGCCTGTTTCCAAAATTTAGGTGAATTTTAAATAATACAATTTTCGGCTCAATATCTTGATTAATAAATGAGTTATGATTATTTTTGTAAAAACAACGTTCGATTCGATGCGTAGGAATAAATAATGTAAGAATAAATTATTTATAAATAATTCTAACAATAGTTCTAAGAACAAAAATAATGGACATTCTTTCTCTATCGTATCTGGGCACAAAAAAACATTAGTTTATAAAATCCGCCATTTCTTTCGTGTCTCCCTAATAGTGTTGACATTATGAGTTTTAAATATTTATTGTAACCAGTGTTATGGCTTGTTAGTAACATGCTATATTTCGATAATGCAAGTTAACCGCGACTGATCTAAGTTAGTAGTCGGATAGATAGATGTCCGAAGAAAACTATAAATTCAGGGAAATCTTTAAAACATCGACCAGGAGGTATGTAAGAGGAGGACACCCATTACCTCCGCACGTTTTATAAAAAAATAATATTAATGTGGGTAGTTTGGCGCGTTGGAGTTAATTAATTTAATGCCATCTATCCTGTGAACAAATAATATAAATTTCAATCCAACTGAAATAATTAAAAAAAATAACATGTGTCGTGGTTTGACACTTGGGAGAATATTAGTTTTAGAGACTCATTCCCGTTGCATCTTTAAAGTCATTAGAATATTTATCGAATCTTTATCTAATCTTTATATGGATGAATGACGCAGTCGAATAAATAAATTTAGGGGTATTATAGTCAGAATAATCGATAATATTAATATAACTGGAATTCATTGGAATTAATTTTGAAATACTTCATAATTAATTGCAACTGTATCAATCTATTTGCTTGTCTCAAATTCTAATCAGTAGCTTATCAGCATGGGTAATTATTTTTGTATTGGCTTAAATACAGTAATTATTTAGATAAAATATATCGAAATAATAATTTATTGCTCGCAGATAGCAAATATAATTTATTTGAAACATCGCATGGATTCGTAGCGCGAGGTTTTCTCTGGTGCTGTGAATGGAAAACCTGCTTTTGTAGAGAGAGGTGGAACATAAAGATGCAATGCCTAACGTTCTCAAATGTTTACGTATTGAAATTAAAAAAATATATTTAAAATTTTACATCGATTATAAGATTACAGTGTAATTTGAATTAAAGTAATCAACATTTTTTCGATGAGCTCATTCACAGTTAGTTGTTACTACGTTAAAGGTATGGTTGTAAATCATATTATTGGGTTAAAAAAAAAAATCTACCAATAGGAAAAGATGTCAAGGTTAACGATAGAAGAAGCACCTTTAAGGCGAACGAAGCAGTGAAAAAAATACCGATACTTACTGGGATATTCTGAGACTAAACAAAAGTCATCAGTGGTTTAAAAAGTTTATAAATGGAAATAGGAATCTCAAAGATGTTGCACGAAAAGCACGACACCACAATTTAGATGATAAAATCCTGAAGGCGATGGTGGATTCAGATCCTCCTCAAACAATTGAGGAATTATCATTGAAGATTGACTGTCCATGGTCTACAGTTCATCTGCGGCAAAGAATTTGGGTTCCTCATAAATTGACGGAGACGACGCTTGATCATCGGCGTAACATCTGCGCGACTCTTTTGTCTCGGTATGAAGCCGATCCGTTTTTGCAGCGAATTGTAACTGAAGATATAAAGTTGGTGCTATACAATAATACTGTATAATACTTTCTTCCGGAGAGGTACCTGTTCCCACCCCTCGACCATTACTAACAATAAAGAAGGTCCTTGTTTGTGTGTGGTAGGATTTTTCTGGAATTATACACTATGAATTCCTTGAACCTGGTCAGATCGTTACAGTGACAGTGTATTGTGAATTACTCAAGCGAATGAAAGAAAAACTCATAAAAAACGATCTGTTTTGGTCAATAACAAAAAAGGATCCTTCAACACGATAACGTGAGGCCTCACGCTGCAAAAATAACACAGGAAAAAATAAGGGAGCTTGGATTGGAACTTTTACCTCATACATCCTATTCACCGAATCTTGCGCCGTTGGATTATCACATTTTTAGAACGTAAGAGTATCAATCAAGAGGTAAAAAAAATATTATTGTTAGAGAAGTAAAAAAATCGAAGGACGTTTATAAAAAAGGAATCAAACAACCGCCTTTAAGCTGGGAATTATTTTGTTGATTAGTATTTCAGATTTTTTTTAGCAAATAAATGCATTTCGCCAACAACAAAAAAATATTGAGTAATTTACGGGCATTTATATATTCAATGCTTTAATATTTAAAATTTAATTTTTAATTTCTAACGTTTTAGAGTCTTCAGTTTCAGAAGGCGCATTTCGCAAGTGACAATTCAATTGCTTGAAAAATAATATCTTATTGTGCCGGCAACCTGGAATGGGACGGATATTGCTTTTAGAAATCCAGAATGACTTCTGCAGGAGGTCCGCTTTAATCGAGCGCTCATACACGTTTGATTGTTTGGCAAACGGCGTCGCGACGCCGCCCTTCCCCGCCATATTTCATTATCGAATTTACCGGCGACGCCATTTTTTTATATGCATCATTTTATTATTTTTGAATTCGAACGCCGCGGCCACAGAACAAGGCGTATACGAGCCGAAATCCGATACATAAAATTTGAATATGGCAAGATAATTGCTTTAGAGCCGATTTATCGCCGTTTTGCCGGGGCAATTTGAGCTTCTTCTCTACTGTGCCGGGCTGAATAAAGTAATTTGCAATAAATGTCATAGATGTGCATTCACCCAAGATGGATATTGGTTGTTTTGGGCGCAAATACAAAGGAGGTATTTAAATGACCAGATTTGCAGATTAACGGCATTTGCATAATTTAAATTACGGTTTATTTTTTACAGACGCCATCTGTACGTTGCAAATTAGGTTTGCTCTCTGGATACTTGAATTAATGTATATTGGTATTTAAATTATTTCACAAATTTGCATAAATCACACGGCAATTATATTTCATTCAAGATAATTTCAGAGTATTACCTTTTGTGTAATTTTAACTCGATTTTTACGGGAGATAAATATATAGGATACGTTAAAAGCAGAAGAATTTATTAATTGATACTGTTGATGTAGATCTGATTTCTAGCTTTTATATTATAGCAATATATTAACCTTTAAACGCGGATTTGCGTCGTTCAATGCCCTACGGTCCCGTACGGGACCAGTGATTGTGGTACATTTTGCAATCGGATTACACTGATATATGATAATATTATTTAAAAACCAAATATTGAATTTAAGATACCGATCCATAATTTTATTTTCGGTTTCGATAAATATTTTTGTCATAATGAGTAAACATCTACGTTACAAGGTCGACTCTTGGGATAAGCGTTATAATAGGCAGACCGTAATAAATCAGCTTAATCCACACCATACAATATATGTCAATGAGGATACAGGATTTTTTTCCATACCTTAAAATTAATCTTTTGGGATAACCGATTCTTTTATCAATATAGTTGTAAAAATGGGTTCGTTTTTTTTACCTATAGAATTAGAAAGCGTGCAAGTTCTGTTGCTGGTGAAAATAATTCGAGTTTTATTTTAAGTATTTTATATGGTCAGAAGCATTAAGCTCCCTATCCTATTAGTTCATAGAATAGTAGTAGCGGCTCGGGCGTAAAATATTTAGGGGTGCTGGCGAATATTAACAATTTAAAAAAGAATATTTAGCCCATATTTAATTTGAAATATTAATATATATATAAAATAAGATCAAGCAAAAATAGTTTATCTTTGGTTTGGAGACGCCTTCTTTCGGGCCAAAGATTACCGCTTATCGCGCTGACCAGGGCCTATTAGTCTGTCTCTACAGCGGTTCTGCTGGTTGATCCCTCGTGGCTATCGAGCACATTTTGTGGACCAGGACATTCTCCTGACTGAAATCGAAGGTTTGGACCCAGCCGCACTCAAGAAGGGACTATATAATATTGCGTTAAAGATATGGCAATCCCGTTGGTCTGCTGAGAGTACGGGCAGAACTGGTTTCCGGTTCTTCTCCGATGTACTAGCTCGAGTAAAGCTGCACTGGTTTGTTCCTGACCATTACGTGTCCCATTTTGTCACGGGAGATGGCTGCTTTAACGCCAATCTTTATCGTCTAGGATGACCCGACTTTTGTGACTCCAATAAACAATCACCGGAACACATTCTTTGGGAATGTTCGGAGTTTTGTTCTGAGAGAAAGACTATGTTTAATGTAGTGAGGCTGTTCTCTGTCCCCGTCTGTCACCAGGACCTTGTCTCCTCCATCCCTGCTTACATGGCTTTTGTGATTTACGCCAGCCAGGTCGGAGCGAGATTCTCCTCCTTTAATCTATTACCCTTGCCTTGTTAAGTATAGGTCGCTTGTATTTCTAAGGGGTCTTTAGATGCGATGGTTGCCACGATTACTCGTCAGAGGTAGTCTACATTTAGACTCACCGTAGGGCGGGCCCTCCAGGAAAACCTTTCTGGTCCTTGAATTATTTACTTTATTTACGATACGTCAGATCATTCTTTTATTATATAGTATTAGATTTATTATGTCAAATAATTTAAGTTATTAAATATTTAAAACAATTTGAGTATATTCATTGGTTTTTAATATAAAAGATTTATTTTCTTATCAATTAAGTAATGGATGTTATAAAATAATTTTACTTTTATTTGATTCTCTGACAATTATGTCAAACATTTGATATTTTTTTTGTTATACAGGTTTTTTACTTCAAATACACCCTTTTGCATTTCAAATACACCTTTTGCATTGCAAATTAACCCATTTTCTATTGAAATGTCTATTGAAAAGGAGTGTATTTAAATGCAAAAGGTTGTATTTGAATTGCAAAAGGGTGTATTTGAGGTAAAAAACCTGTATACCAAATAATAAATATTAGTTTGAATAATAAAAATACGTAATTCTTTCCTGGGTTCCCCCTAATATATACTAAAACAGAAATTAAGGTATTAATAAAAAAAATATTAGTACTTAATTTCGTTATTATTATTTTTTTAATTTGTTTTTATTCATTTTTATTTATTTATTTGACTACAATGGATAGATAACATAACAGAAAGATACTAGACCGCCATTCACCCATATTAAGATTCGATATAGATTTCAAAGATTCTAAAGATGCAAGGGTAATAAGTCTCTCACACTAATATTCCCCCCAGTGTCAAAACACTGTTAATTTTAATATTATTTCAGTTGCATTGCAATTTGTATTATTTGCTATATAATTATTTATTCAACTAAGGATATATGGCATTAAATTAAGGTAATGAGTATCTTTTACTGAATTCATAGTTTTCGTCGGACACCTATCCGACTACTAATTTAGCTCAGTCGTGGTTAACTTACATTATCGAAATAATATGCATGTTACCTGTAAGCCATAACATTGGTTACTTGATTAAAATTCTTTAATCAGTTAATTTTTATAAACTTTTCTTTATGGAAAATGTAAATTTGGTCACGTGCCCATCTATCTACACATGTAGAGCGTGTACCGATATTAGCACACACACACACGTCCATATGACACGTCGTAGACGCGCAGATTCAATTTCTGCACAAAAGTAATGAAGGTCCAATGGACCCTTGACGGGGGCCTATCTGCCCACTTAGCTTATTAAATCTAGTGTCAGATGTTTAATTAAGGCCTGCGGATACTATCGCAGATGATATCAAACCCTGGGGGGGTGAGGGTCATTCCAGAAAATTTTCTCGTAAAATTAACTCAAGTGCAAATATATTCATGCTGTCCAAAGTTATGTACTAATTTACGCGTTGAATTTTCGCCAAATCCGACAGATAACTCTTATGAGATGCGCGGTAGGGTGACCACGCTGTTTAAAAAAATGCATTAAAAAAATATAACTCGATACATATATTTATAATTATAGTACATATTTTTTATGAAAATCATTGTATATTTTTTTTAAATATTGTTCATGTTTGATTTGCGATGATATCGTTTGAAAACGACGGCGGTATAATTTTCATTTAAATTATATCATTTATATCGCCCCTTCCCTCGGCTCACTAGCATATCGAACAATGGCCACGGGGTACGGCGGAGGGCTGAAAGGCCATAAAACCTGAAACAATAAAAATGTACTAATTAAGAGTCCTATCTCGGGCTAGTATTCAACTTTTGTTCGTCGTCGTTGTATTATTTCCTCGGCAAACAATACTCAATTACTATTCGCACGTTTACTATGAATACCCACTAATGCCATTGTTCGCGTATAACTCGCGATATAGTTTTAAACGTATGGCCGTAACGGAAGTCAGTGCCAATTATTTTAAATAAATAATTAGCGTGAATTTTGATTGACGAACTGCAGCCGGAAATGCAGTGTCCCGCCGGCTTCCGTGTCGTGGTCACAGCAATCCGACGAGTGCCGTAAAATTTAATAGGCCTCGTAACAAACACACTAAAAAATTATGTCTGTGTACCCAGGGTTTCGGCCCGTCGGAAAGTAATGCCAGAGCCAAATGCCCTATTATATTTAATTGCATTTGATAAAACCCCCAGTCTATTGTAGGTCGAGTAATGTGGACAGTTTGAAAAAAATGGGAATTTCGTATATTGCCAATTTTGCTGAAAAAATGTATTATTAATTTGCATAGACAATTTTTACAAATAATTTTATATATGCATAGAATTATTTCTATAGATTTTATTGCATGTTTATCGACTTCTTGGATTATTTGATGGTTGCAAAGGTTACAAGGCTTAGCTTTCTTTCATTTTCGTCTGAATTTTCATCATCAAATTTGAATAATATTCGATTTTTCGATTTATGAGATTTTTAACCATAAAATTTTATAATATTGACATATTTAAAAAAAAAATATCTGTCTTAAATATTGACAAAAATAGCCATAAAGATAAATCTTAAATAAATATTTTGATGCTAAGATAATTTTATTTAAAACGAAGATGAAACCAATAAAAATGATGTAAACTGTGATAATTATTAGTTTATATGTTAATAGATATCTAATATCCTCTTGCTTTTAATAAATTATAGATTTTGGTTTTAAAATTTGCATAAACTATATGTAATATTATTTTAAATAATATTAAGGGTAGACAAGAAAAGAATTACTAACCGTTTTAAAATTCTACTGCTATGACTCCGATCATTGAATAGATAATTAGAGAATTTTAGTAGAGTATAAGAGAATTCTACAAACGCGCTTCCTTGTTTATCATCAGGGATAATTAATTTAATAACGTCGTCATATTTTTTGAAAAATTGTCTTAAAATGTCTTCATAGTATTATTTGATTTATAGCATTCTTTCTATTTTTATTTTATTTTTACTCGAATCCATATTTAATCCACTCCTGATTTTAGACAATTTTTTTTAGACAATCTCTCATGTACTTCGTGAATTAATTTAGAAAGTTTGTAATTTTCTTCATCTCTTCGCTCATGAACGTTTTGTATTTTTTTTTACTTTAACTCTGCTTCACAATGACGTCTTGGTATTGTTTGGATTTAAGGATCAACTAAATAGCCTTGTTATTATATTAATAATTTGCTGCAGATTATAAATTTGATGAATTTGATCAAATATATGACATCCAAAAGGTTTATTTTGAAAAATTTAGATAGATTGTTAATATAAAAAGGATGTTTTATTTTTTTATTAGCTTTGGGGAAATCCGTAAAGAAATAATCCAGTTATAAATAAATCTAAAAATTAAATTTATATTTATTGTTACGCTTCGTGTGTAGAGCAAGAGCGCTGTCTGCTCGTCAGCGCTACCAGCGTCGTGTATGGGATGGATGCGGGGCGGAAACCGAGTTAGGAGGGGGGTCTCTTTACTAAGCGCTGTGTTGCGCTGCAACTCAGAATAGTCCCGCGCCGTCCTTACTGAGTCACCTTTAAAATACACATTACACAATACAAGGCGTGCTTTCATGGACATGAAAAGATAATAATCATATAGAGAAACGTGGAATGGTAGAATCTTCCAGCTTAACTCCTGAATTTTTGCATGGGTAATTCTTGTGAGGTAAATTGTCGTGATGAATTTGGATTTTCTATTCTATTCGATTTGCTGATGAGCTTTACATGAAACTGTATTATAGATTATGGAGATATGATTTTCTGGGATCATTTCTCAACCTAGGATCTTATTTACCCAGAGATTTCTACACATCATTATCTAATTTGGAAGGTAGGCCTTTTTAGGTGCATTCTTTAAATTTCTATTGCTATATTAAAACATTAAAACATTCTAACACATATTTGGTAACTACTATCTTTAGCACGTGATGGTAAATTTTAGTAATGGCCTTGTTGGCGTTTAATCCCTGGTCGTAAAATAACAGCATAAAATGTCTGATGTGTCCTTCGTAAGTTTCGGGTATCGACATTTTATCCTTAATAATAAAATATAATTTATTGCTCAAGAATAATGTAAAACAATAGTTATAAAAAAAATCTTACGGGGATGCTTACTTTACCGTGTCTAGACGCAAAGTAAACACAAAAATCGGTTATTATAATACAGTAAAACCCCCTATTACGTCAAGGCAGGTTTCACGTTATATGGGGGGACGGGACGTTATAGGGGGTTAAGGTTTATTATTACTATTTTTTTTTTTGGAAATTTTAACGTGTTAATCAGAGCAAAAGACTTAACTTGCGCGATGAGCGATATCCTGTCGTATTTTGGCTGACGAAATCTTCTCGCATCTTGCGGACAGGGAATATCAACGCGACATTTTATTAGTTAATTTTATAAAATTATAAAATATTTTTATGATAATTCCAATTAGCGTTATAAAAAAATTACGTTATATGGGGGATCGACGTTATAGGAAAAAACCGCCGCAAACATTAGAGGGGGGAACGTTATTGGAGTGTACGTTATAGGGGGATTTACTGTAAGTGATTAACTAGTACTTAAATTAAAAATATACATATTATTGTATTATACATTTTGTTTGAAAATTATAGTTTTAAGATCTTATCCATTTAATTTTACATATACATTTGAATAAAATAATATTTTGAATTAGATGTTTGTAGATAAAATATAGGTAATTAGATTCGCTCTTGTCCAAATACACAATTTGTAAATAGATGCTTCGAATTGCATTACTCGGTGGAATATGTTTGCCATTTGTAAATGATATGCTGTTTAAATTAGCATCAATTTGCTATTACATCTATGGATCTATACGTGTATATCTAGATATATATATACCTCTTGTGCACATTCAAATTATATCACAGTGCGTTTATAATATCATTGTCGATTTAATTATCATATTAAATTTATTCTGAGCAGCTAGTTTTTATTTAAATATTGATGCAGACTTGACTTATTGAATATATATTAGGTATTTAATATCAGAACAGTAGATTTAAATTCAGCATAGATATTTCAATCCCAATAAAATTTATTATTTATTTGATTGTTATGGGGACCGAAAAGTTATGAATTTTTTTTGCTGGCGAAAATCATTTATTTATTTAAAAATCTTATATACTAATCAAGCAATTCATAGTGTATAATTCCAGAAAAATCCCACCTCACACAAACAAGGACCTTCTTTATTGTTAGTCTAAACCAGGGATGAGCAACCTTTTTTTACAAGGGCTAGTTACAAATTTAAAAATTTTGTGCTGGCCGCATGTAAGAAACTTATGATAATACAAACACTGAGTGATTAAAATTATCTCTTTATTAACAAAATAAACCTAATATAAAAAATACAGAAATAAAACACTCATTAATAGAAATACTATACTAATATAAAACGGCGAAAGATATATGTTGAAAAAGATTATCTAAACGATCCGTCATGGCGGTTCGAAACCAACCGCGTCTTCCGAAGGCGGTCTATTTCCCATTATAAGTCAAGATATTGAGAGATTCTTGATAAAAAAATGATTCTAGCGGAACCATGTTGTTGAATACCATGTTATAGGAGGGTTTCCTGTATATTAAAATATTCGCGTAGATTTTTTCTACAGCATCTTGAATTCTACGCTCTACTTTTTGCAAAGATCTGTTATTTTCGTTTGTTAGCTTTTGGCTAATTGGAATAAATACTGTGCAATGAGTGTTCTATTTAAATGAGGGGTTTTAAAGCATTTTTACGTTCTTCTCAATCATTAATGTTTGTGTTTGTATTAAACGATCCGTTACAGGGGCTCGAAACCAACCGCGTCGTCCGAAGGGGGTCTATTAATAAGGGGAAACAGACCCCACGCATTTCAACTAAAGATATTGATAAAATCTTTATAAATATCTTGATTTTTTTTAAAAAAAATATTATATAAATATAAATAGTTATTCGTGAGACGCTTCATAATTTGGTCGATATTTTGGATTTTTTTAACTAATCGCTTTGACGCGTAAATGACACGCGCACCCGACAATGTCCCGCCGCACACTGAAGTTACGCTAGCGACAGACTGACCGCTAAATTCTCGTGGCACGTGTCACTATTATACGTTTCACTGGCACTTGACACATCATTACGGATGGGAGCGAGAAAAATCATCGCGCCCGTGGATGCAGAAGCGAATATTGTTGTTTTATTTTTTTCGTCGTAATTTATTCTAGAAAAATCAAAAACTAGGAGTCCCAAATAAACCCCAACGGCACGGCTTGATTAATTACGACTTTGGCATTGCTTTTTTGCCATTCATTGGCGCACATTTGCAAATATAGACCTTTTCTAACCGTGCATCATTTAATCTCGATCAATGATCAAGTCAAAATGTAAAATCTTTGAAGGGCCGCAAGAAAAAGTGTGTCGGGCCGCGGGTTGCTTACCCCTGGTCTAAACAGGTACTTTTCCGGTAGAAAGCTATTGATTTTTTCGTACAGGATTATTATATAGCACCTAATTCTTATCTCCAGTTACAATTCACCGCAGAAAATTATCGGCTTCATACCGAGACAAAAGAGATGAGCAGAAGATACGCCGTTCATTGGAATCGTCATCTAAATTTTGGGTTCGTCCTTTTCGTGCGACATCTTTGAGATTCCTATTTCCATTTTTAAACTTTTTAAACCATCGATGACACTTGTTTAGTTTCAGAATATCCCCGTAGTATCGATATTTTTTTTAACTGCTTCGTTTGCCTTCATTGATCCAACAAATCGGATCGGACGTAAGTGTGCTTCTTCTACTGTTGACCTCGATGAAATTTTGATTACTTTTCGGTCCCCGAATTGAATACGCAATTTGCTGAATTGAAAACGCAAATATATTGCGAATACCGTGTACAACAATTAAAATTATCATTATCAAATGTAAATATAACGGCGAGTGAAAATTGCACGTTTCAGCGTATGAACAAAAGTGCCTTTGCCAGTGTAATTTAAAACAAAAAGTCCATTTGTACACACAAACACACAATTATATTGCGTGCGACACAATTAGCAATGGTACTTAGGTTATAATTCAAACGTACACTTGATTGGCCACACAAGTCACGTGAGCCATAAAAAATAATTGCCCTAGTAAATTTCCTTTCGCCCTCTGCTGCCCTCCCCGCCCCACCTGCCCTCGCCTAAGATTCGTTTAAGCTTTTCCAAGTCTTTTTTTCCTTTCTTTAACGCCCAAATAATAATTTTTCCGAACTAATTTGGAAGGAAATTAACCGGTGCCGGGCGAAAAGGGACAAAAGAAGAAAAAGGCGACAAGTCCCGGCCAATATAGAAAATTGTCGACGGAAAAAAATATTTTCGTCAAAGTTTTTCGAATAATATAATACGGAATGAAAACTTCTCTGCTAATTATGCCGTTTGGGAAATATTATAAATAATTTTAATTAGAAGGAAATGCCAGTATTAAAAAAGCTTCCGCCATATTACTCCCTGCTTAAAATTAATATTGCGAAAAAAATGTTGACAACGCCTGATAATGGATTTGCATAATTGTAAATAAAATTTTGCACAAGCTACACGTCACATTCATTGTGATTGGCCGATTGTTCGCATTAAGCACGCCACGCTTATTTAATTATTAATATTTATATCTTATATATATTTTTTTAATTAATAATATAAATATTAGGATGTTTTTTGGATTTTTTAATGTATAAAATAATGATTTTTAATTAAGAAAATCACATAAATCGGATTAATAAATATTATTCGTTTTATATGTAAAGTGCTTTCGATGTCATAATTAAAAGCTAGTAAAAAAGCATTTCACCTTTTTCACTCTGTGGGCCAGACATATTGGCCCAAAAACTTTTTTAGCAAACAATTTCAATCATTTTTTTTATTTAATTTATAAAAAAAATGTATTTTATTGAATATCAGATATCGGATCGAATCCTATAATTGCTTCTTATTCATTTTTCCAATGAATACTTAATGTAATATATGATTAGAGTAACTCATAGATTTGACTAAAAGTGGACAGAGTGGAAAGGGTTAAGGTCCTTAATATACTTGATCACCAATCATTTTATTTGTAATTTAATAGTTCTAGTCCTCTTCTTTTCTCTACAGATTTGCTATATTATCGATTCCTACAACTTCAGATGTCTCAGGAATTTTAAATAATTCCTAGGCTACTCGCGGGAAATAAAAGCGGGTATTAATTAAACTAAAATAAAACAGAGCTGTAGAAATTGTACGCAAATGACGGGAAAACGTAAATTCCGGGCACCTAAAAACTTATTGCTTTACATTTTTTTTTATATGTATTATAAATTTATAAAAAAAATATTTTATATTCAAAATAAGTTTGCTATATATTATTAGTATTATTTATGTAATTTTTACCTAATAATATATTATTTATATTATTAATGTTTAAATTGTTTATTATATCCTATTAATATATAAACATATCAATATCTAAAATAATTATTAATGCACTAGTCGGTACTATCTGTAGTAGCAAAAATATTTTTCTACTCTTCTATGTTTATCGTTATAAGCCTCATCCATATACACTGCGGAGCTGCAGCACCCCCAAACAAATTAAGGACAAAATGTATTTTATTTATTTTATAACAAAACAATGCGTGATTTGGATTACACATTAACTATGTTATTATATTTTATGTATACGAAAATATCCGTTTAATTTATATTTATTAATCTGTTCTCTGGTATGTTGTAAGAGCGCTGCCTGCTTGTCAGCGCTATGGGCGATGTGTATTGAATGGATGCGGGGAGGGAGGGGAGTGCGGAGGGGGAGGGGCGTTTCGCCACTAAGCGTCCTGTCGCGCTGCGAGTCGGTGCAGTCACTTTCTCACCCACAGCTTCTTTGAGCCACGTGCCGCTTTTCACTTATTTTAATATTATTTAGTATTTTTATCTCATCTTATTTTTATAGTTTTCCTTGACGTATCTTAACATTGGTAGCTATATTAAAAATGCTCATTTTATTATTAACTGTCGGAAGGGTATTTTTTTAGTTGTGGAAAATTTGAAAGGATTTTTAGCTAAAATAACAGTAGTATAATGCTATAGCCTCTGTATTCGCTGGTATTTGATGTATTTATTACAAAATTTGTTGCTATTTCTAACAAGCTAAATGTCATACCAATTTTTTTTTGACTGAAAAAAGTATTTAATATATTTGATAGAGACTATAGACCAGAGATAGCCAACTTATGGCACATGTGTCAAATGTAGTCTGGAGTCATTTCATTGCAAAACAAGATGATTAGATATATTTGACAAAGCAAATAAAATTATGCATAGAAAATCTATAATTTTATTATTTTATTTTCATCAGTGTATGCACTGATATTAAGATTTTATTAATAATAGGTAAAGCCAATGATAAAATAAGTAATTAAACAGACGAGATTTCAAAGAATATTATGAGTTGTTAGATTTGAATTATAATAAACTTGTCCTTCGAACTGAGGTACGCCAGTTTTCTAGAGGTCAGCTTTTAAATAGATTTTAGAAATTGAAAAATTATGTTTATATTTTTTTGTAAAGGAAAATCGCAATGATTTTAATTCAAAACTAAAAAGGATAAATAAATTATTTCCTAGCTTATTAAATATCATTAATTTATTAAAAACTGTTCATCTCAGTTCAAAAAACCAGGATTTTAAGCAATTGTCGATTTCATGATAGACTAAAGAATAAAACTTGTGAAAAATTGTGTTTGAAAATTTATGAATTCGCGTATTTTCTTTTAATAAATTTCTTTAGCTATATTTAGTTTAATACTTTATTTTATAATGTGTAATAATTAGAGCCTATTCTAACATTGTGAGCCAAATATATGCGATCCCCACTTGCATTTAGATCGACGAAAGTTTCGCAGAATTTTCCGCGGATTTTCCTCCGGTACGAGTGACTGATCCGCAAGGACCCCCGGAATGCCCCTGGCAAAATAAAAGTAGACCGAGGAGTGACTCGCATAGTCCACTCGTTACGTCCAACTATTCGGGAAAACTGAGGCAAACTTCTGGAAGAAAGAACCTCCAACATTTTCCATACCCCCGCCCCCTTTTACTACCTACTCGGCGTTAAGTTTTCGGTGCACGCTCTGGCCTCGCAAAACTTTAGCGGCGATACACATTCATCATCCCCGTTTTATATTATTTATTTATTTCTAATTTCTAAATATATACATGAGTTTGGTTCGATAACTCGCGCCAAAGTTTGATGGGGAATTGATAAAAAAAAATATATGTGCACATCTGAGGAGAAGATATTACATTAAAAGTTTTTAAGTCTTTTCGAATTGATTTTCGCGACAAAGCTATGTATATGGAATGGCAGTTTTTAGCTGAATAGAAAATATTATAGAAACTCGAACGGCTCGAGTTTGAAATTTATTTAAATGTATGTACTCGAGTGCATATTGAATGAAAGTTTAAAGTAATCGCTTCAGAATCTAATTTATTAAGATAGAGTTAAAACGATTTATTCAAGCGCTATATCAACTTATTAGCAATATATCGATTCCCTCCTCAACAAATGTTGTGGGTTTGGACTGACAGAAAGTATCGAGGGCCTGATTGACTTGCTCATTATTAATGAAAGTTTTTTTATTTAAAAAATCTGTAAGGAACAGAAAAGGATGTCGTCCGTAGGAGTAAGATCTGAAGGGTAGGGTGGAAGTGGTAAAATAGATCAGCTGAGCTCCAGATTTTTTTCTCGAGTCACTTTTGCCGTGTGTGGTCTGGCGTTATTGTGTAATAGGATAACTCCTTTCCGATTGACGAGTGCAGGACGCTTTTCCTGTAGTTTTTCATGAACCCCTTGCAGCTTCTGAACGTATGTATCGGCAGTAATCGTTTCGTTGCGCTTCATCGGCTCTTGGTGGATTATTCCTCGACGATCCCACCATACACACAATAAAGTTTTCTTGCCATACATTTTGGCTTCAGGGTCCAATAGGGGAGGTTGATCCTTATCCAATCATTATCTTTTGTGAACAATATTTTCATAGATGGTTTATTTTATATCGCCTGTTATTGTCCTGTCCAAAAAAGGCTCTATTTTGTGCCGCGAGAGGAGACTTGTGGCAAAAGACATTCGGTCTGCCTTATTTCGGTCACTGAGATTATGTGGTATCCATATGCCTTGCTGATTTTCCCCGAATTTTCCAGATGGCGATAAAGTGTAGATTGTGATGTATTGAGTTTCTCTGCCAATTTCTTTGTCGTTTGACGTGGACTTTGTTCCAATATCGCATTTAAAATATTGTCAGCCATGTCGGAAGGACGACCCGCCCTAGGTTCATCTTTCAAAGACTCATCTCCGGGACGAAATTTCACAAATCAATTTCTAACTACCCGATCGATTATTAGGCTTTCACTGCATACACTGCATATCTTTTCTTTGCTTAATTTCCCAAATCATCACGAAAATGCACTTTTTGATTCTCCATTTTAAGGGTTCGGAATGACACCACTGTAACGTCCACCACACTTAATAGTCGTTGAAAGACTGATAGGCCACTTATCTATCTAGGGAAAACAAAAGTTTTTTATGACTTAACCCAGTGGTCGGCAAACTTATTAGCCAAAGAGCCTAATATGTACAATACAACGATTAAAAAAAAATTGATAGCCAAATCTGTTTATTAATTTAGCAAACCTTTATTATAATTTTAGCACTTCATTATATTATATACAATGAATAAAAATTGATTTCGTACTTAATAAAAAATATTATGTAATTAAGGAATCCATAAATGTAGATCATGACAATGACTGACAAACACTTAATGCAGAACAATGTCCTTGCATCTCCTTGGAAAGTTTAAGTAAGTCAGGTTTGTATGTTGTTATTCTTAATTTTAGGCACGATTTCAGGTTCTCATCAATAAAACGACTTCTCAGTTTACCCTCGAAAAAGTTTATGCTTGAAAACGATTATTCGCATGAATATATAGAACCGAAAAGGGAAAGAACAACAAACGCGAGTTTTTTCAACTGATCATAAGAGTCAAGAATATTATTTCAGGAGTTGAAGATGATCATGTCTTCCTTCTCCGGTTATTTCAAAGCAGACCACTTGTGTTATGAACTAAGCTCACATTTGTTTTTCTTCAATATTTCTAAATCAATACAAAGACGTTCAAATTTAGAGCTCCATTTTTTCTTGTTCTTTAAATCCAGCAACTGTATTTCAAGGTTACCAATGTCAATGCCAAAGGGAGAAAATTTAAAATCTGTTATCGTAGCATTAAGAGAGTGTTTAACGAATGCTAAGGTTGCTCTGCTGTTTTTATATTCCTGAAACCTGCTGAGAAATGCTTCCCTCATATTTAAAATGGTTGTTTTGAAATAGTGTTTGTCAATAGATGAATTATTTTCTTGGCGATGCTTCAGCAGACTCGGAAAGTAAAACAATGTTTCCCTTTCAAAATCTTGAGCAAAAAGGGATAATTTGTTTTCAAATGAAATGACTTCTTCTAACATCGAAAAAAATATGTTTCTTTTTCCTTGTAGTTTATGATTGAGTCGATTTAGATGAGACGTAACGTCTACCATGAAATAAAAATTTTAGATCCACTGATCATCTATTAGTTTTGGATAGTGAACACCCTTCTCACGAAGAAATGCTTTGATTTCTGGTAATAGGGACTCGAAATGTTTTAAAACGTTCCCATTGATAACCAACGTACCTTTTTATGGAGCAGAAAATCATCGTACTTACTCTCCATTTCAACTTAAAATTCTTTGAATTGGCGATAATTAAGAGCTTTAGCTAAAATGGAGTTGATAATCGTAATCACCAATTCCATAACTTTTCAAATTTCTTCTGGAAATGTCTGCGCCCTGAGCCCTTCTTGATGAATGATGCAATGGTAATCTTGTAAATTATCTTGTTAATAATTTTTTCTTTCAAAATATCAACAAACCCCTTTCTTAAGCCGGTTATACTCTTGGCCCCGTCTGCTTGCCCGTGGATGTTTGTGCCAGAGCCCCACTTTGCCGACCTCTGACTTGACCTAATAAGACTTTCGCGAACATTTAAAAAACGTAAGCGCATTCCCTAAGATTCTAATAATTGACACAATTCATAAAAATCCTGGCGAATGAGTTTCAGTAAGAGAAATGACCTAGCGAATGAGACGCAGTAACAAAAAATGCGTATTGAATTGAGACAAGATCCAACTTGCACACTATCTCCTCAGCGACGTGAATAACTATAGACGATAATCTGCCAAATGCACTCGTGTCCCACGCGTGATCAATATAATGAGTGCATATGCAAGACTGTCCGTCAATGTGTTTCATCAGCTTAATTTTAATTATTATTTAGACAATAGAGCAGGTATCAATTTTCACATCAGACATTCAAGTTTTCTTCGCATGTACATCCAATCTAGTTTCATCGGAAAAGTTTCAGCGTCGCGGAATAAATTACCAATTATTCCGCAGCTAAGACACGTCGATTGATTGTCTGTCTCTTAGACGAGTATTGAGTTATCTCGTTTCGCCCCTCCGCCGATTGTCTCCGCAGGTGACATTCGACTTTATGTCTGACATGTCCTACTCTTCGCCCCCGAAGTTTTCTCATCTCCGCCGAAAACGCCTCAAAAAGCAGCGGAGGTACCGCGCCTGGCTAATGTGTGTCTGTCGTAAAGTTTACCGGTACCGGTACGGCTTGATAACTTGATATATCGGGCGGTAAAATGTGATTGAGCACCGTTACCCAACAAGAAGAAGTGGGGGCCGAGTGCTCCGTTTGTTTTATTGCCCTGCTGAAAAAGTTTTTCAGTCCTGAAGTGTGAGACTCAGACACACGCACCAGTGGCGTGCGAGCTGCGATAAATCAAAGCCCCGCGATATATGAATTTATTATCGATGGTTTTGTGAATTCGAATGGTGGTACTCGTCTAAATTATGTTTTCATCAAAACAAAATTTATCATATGAATCGGTTTTACTAGATATTTCTCTTGAAACGGATTGGGAATATAATTAAATATATACTTATAGAAAACTTAAAAATTTTATAACTCTAATGATTCAACTATTTTTTATGTGTTTTTATTAAATTTTATTGAAAAAAATAAAAATAATAATATTTTATATCTTGAATGTATCTTATTAATGTTATTTTTAATATTTATATATAACGTATAAAATAAAACCTCAATTTTTCGAATTACGGTAAACCCTCCTATAACGCCCCCTCCTATACCAGGGGTTTCTACTTACGATTAACTTTACAATATAAAATTAAAAGCGTTCTTCCCTTTTTTTTTGTACGTTAGGCTTCTATAACTCGGGCTTCTATTACGTGATCCTGATTTATTCGTTATAGGATGGCTGACTGTTATGCCGGAAAGGATATGTCCGTTATATAATAAAATGGGTTTCTATAAATCGTATTTATATACGCGAATAGTATTATATACCCTCCTATAGCGCTTCTTGCCTATGTGAGTGTTAAGCTCTAGAGCGGCGTTTTCTATAAAATGTAAAATTTTGTACATACAGTTAGCTATCTCGGCACTACAGGGTTAATTGTGCGATAGTTAATATATTAACCGATCCGTCACGGCGGCTCGAAAACAACTGCGTCGTCCGAAAGGGGTCTATTTATAATGAAAAATGGACCCCAAGTATTTCAAGTCAAAATATTAATGAATTCTTCATAAATATCTCACACGTTTCACTCACAAAGACACATCGTACCGGATGCGAGCGAGAAAAACATAACGCCCGTGGCAACAGAAGCGAATATTGCTGTTTTTATTTATTTTTCATTCTTTAGACTTTTTTACACAGATACAAATAGTTTGTGATATGTAGGGTTATATATTAAAAGAGTTATTCGAGAAAAATAAAAAAACTTGGCGTCCCCAATAGACCCTATCGCTAGGTTAAAATGACATGTAGGTTCGGCATATGACTGGTTAATATCGAGGTTTTATTATATTTTAAAAATATTAAATATAATTTTGACATAATATTTCCATGGGAAATAATTATTTTTCTCTTTTTAATGACTATTTTAATATCTTGTTTAATATAATTAAAGACATTTGTAGTTTTTCATCAATAATTATTATTGTTGAAGGTTATTTTATTTATTCTGACCTTTTTTCAACCCTTTTTACTCTGTAGGTCAGTCGTATTAGGCCAATAGATATTTAAGCGAATATATATAACCAAGTGGTTTTTATTATCTTAGGATATCACATCAAATCTTGTAGATGCTTTTCATAAAAGTTTCCTTTATTTATAAACTCGTATATAAAAAAATAATGATTGGAAAAACTCATAGATTCTATTAAAATTGCTTCCTTCTGGAATTTGATCGATATTTTGGATTTTTAACTAATCAATGTGACGTGAAATGACACGTCACTTGGCAATGTCTTGCCGTAGACTGAGCTTTTCCAGCACGTGTCACCTGCATATTTCACTCGCATTTGGCACATCGTACCGGATGCGAGCGAGAAAAAACATCGACTTTTTTACACAAATACAAAAAGTTTGTCATATATATGGTTCATATTATTATAGAAAAGTTATTCGTACAATCTGTAAGGACCCATTTGAGTCACGCGTACGCCACTGGCTATAATACGCACGCGCTTGCGTTCTAGAAAATTGAACCTGATTTCACGAAACACGGTAATAATCTGAGAAACTTCATGAATTATTACTAAACGCGCGATATCTTTGCCCTCGTATTCGATATAAGGGAATAATAGGACCATTATGGGCCCCCCTCTCTAACAATTGCGATAAACGCCGCCATTGATATGTGCGTATCTTTCAATAAATATAAATCGCATCGCGAGCACGCGAATTTAATGCAAATACCTAGTATTTGCGTTCGGGTATATTTGTTTTGTCGAAAAAAAAAATGTAATATTTAATATTTTCACTTTATAAAAACGGATTCGCAGATGATGACTTACCATATTGAGTTTTCATATGTCGATGTAAAAGGATTGCGACTTTCAAATGTTTGCCCCTTTACAGTTGAAGTGGGTTCAGCGATTCTTTTCCATTCGACTGTATCTATTTTGGACTGTATGGCGAGAAAAGAAATTTGTATCAAAAAAGTTTTTTTATAAAATATTATAATCTATTTTATGGCAATATTTGTTTATTCATAATATGATTTATTGAAAAAAAAACTAATATAATAATAAATATTAATTTCTAAATATTTGATGCAATTAAAAATATTGCTGTTTGCGGCGAAAAATTGTATGAAAATTGGCCGCAAGACGTCCCCCGTTTTCGACATCCTCAGCATTATTTTCTTCGTGGAATTGTTAAAGTTGAGTGCTGCGTGATGATAATTGGAACGAACGAAATAATTTACACGTACGCATTACCGGAACCGGTTTTCTGGGGCCTAGGCCCTTTCCGCGCCCCAGGATAAGCCCCACATAAGCCCCGGGAATAACGGCCCTTTCCGAACAAACACAAACCGGGCCCCGAATATAAACAAAACATAAAAGAGCTTTCTTTAAGGTTTCCTCCAAGTGGCTGGCGGTTTGCACTGGGACGACTCGTAACCCGGCAAGGCCGTGTCCGGGTACTATCTGCCCGGCATTAAAATTAGCGTTGTTATAATTCCGGGAGATGCTGGGTTTATGGTAATGGGCTGGATGAATGACTGGGCTAAGAATGAAATAGATGTGTTGTAGTAAGCTCTTTGTGGGTTAGTTCATTTAATCCATAAATGGAGGAGGTAAGATTCTCTCCGAGCGTCTCTATATAATATATAATATTATTTTTTATTAAAATTAATACAAAAAAAAATATTCGTAATTTAATATACAAACTTATTCAATAATCTACAGAGATGGCCACGATAAGGGTTATGTACGATCACTTATATGCAGTGGCGGCTCATAGATAAAATATTTGGGGGTGATGTGAAATATTAAAAATTAAAAATGTATATTTCCCTCATATTTTATTTAAAATATAAAAAAATAATATTAGATAAAAATACTAAATAATATTAAAATAATGAAATAAGTGACAAGCGGCACGTGGCTCAAAGAAACTGTGAGTCAGTATGACTGCACCGAGTCGCAGCACGACCCAGCGCTTAGCGCCGAGACCCCCCCCCCCCGTACTCCGCTACTGCATCCTTAAAAATACACGACGCCGGCAGCGCTGAGAGGCAGGCAGCGCTCTTGCATTATATCACCGGCCAGATTATTAAATATAAATTATATTTATTTTTTCGCATACATAATACGTTATTTAAATTTTTTTTTTTTTAAATTAAATTTATTAAAGTACAACTTTGACATTAGTCCTTTGGTTGCCGAAATTCGATATATCGGATATTTCTACATTACCGAGAATTGCCGGATCCGACGGATCTGAAATCGTAGTATCCAATATATTTTAAACCGTCTGTAGGGTAATTGCTTCAGTTATATACATAACAGTTTTAAACAACACGTGCAATGCATACAACGCTACAGTATATTTATAAATTAAACAACCCATTTTTACTTTTTAATTATTAATTTAAAAATTGTGGTATTTCTGGAATAGTAATCCCAGAAGGTCTGGCAACCAAAGGGCTAAGAAGGTATGTCACCATTATCTTGGTCTAAATTTTATTCGAAAATAAAGAACATATTACGCTATGTTCTTACAATTTTATTTTCTTATCGTTTAAAGAAAAAATATTCTTTAATTTTTTTTTCGATTGTGAAATAAATTAAATAAAACGTTCAAATCCTGCCCAGATTTTTCTTAAATTCTGATCTTCATTTGACTGACCCGTATTCGTAGAGCCTAGTTAACCTGGAGGATAACCATCGCAATCCTGGTCTCAGGGTTGAGACGGACGCGCCTCTGCTGATGCTTGGGAGGTGGATAGGAGATGCCCAGGACCGGCGGAAATCGTGTAGTGTCCTCCAGGAAGCAAAGACCCGCCATGGGTTAAAAGGTCATTAAAATTCAGGTAACATTTATATTATTTCGATAATGCAAGTTAACCGCGACTGAGTTCAGTTAGTAGTTGGATAGGTGTCCGATAAAAACTATGAATTAGGGGAATTCTTTATAACACTGACCAGGGGATAGAGGAAGAGATCCAGTACCTCCTCATGTTTGATAAAGATATTTATGTAGGTAGTTTGACGCGATGTAATAAATTAATTTAATTCCGTATATTCTTCGTTGAATAAATAATTACAAAACAAATAATATAAATTTTAATCTAACTAAGAATATTTATAATTAACCAGTGTCGTGATTTGACACTGGGGGGAATATATGTGTGTGAGACTCATTCCCCTTGCATCTTTAAAATCTTTATATGGGTGAATAGCGCTTTTGAATCTTTCTGTTATGCCATCATAGTCTTATAAATAAATAAATTTATAATATATATGATATATATGAAATAATATATAATATATATGAAACAATATTTTCCATCACAGTTTTTGAAAGCCTACTTTCAAATACAATTTAGGAATGCGTTAAAGGATAATATAATCGATGGTCTAAATATAGAGATTATGATTATCTTATTTTACACATCGTAGAACAGTGTTTTTCAATCTGTTTTGAACACGATTCGATCGAATTATTTTCTTCTAAATGTAATATATTATTATATATGTAAAGCTATATCAAATTTAATTTAGGAACAATAGAATAATATTTTGTTAGTTAGTTATCAGCACGTTTACTCCTTTGGGAGACATACGGGTACACGCTTCTCCTCCCACGCGGTTACCAATCCAATATATGACCGCGCCGAATGTCGCTTAATTACATTAATCGCACGAGCACAGATTTCATCGTCACTCGACGATGATGGGAGATGTGTACACAATGAATGGCAGAGTGCGTCCCATCTTCCATAATTACCAATTGCACTGTCAAAGCCGTCGGTTTCGGGCAAATATTTATTCTGCAGTGTTTCGCGCGCCGCTGGTACACCGCCAGCCTCCAGTGCGCGCCCCCATTAAAGATGTATCTCCAGATACAGCCGAGGGGTATCGCCGTCAATCGATACGCTGCTGTAAATACATGGCCTCAGTCTAAGACTTCACAAAGACTTAATGCAAGCGAATCTCTGTTTATTTACAAGGAGTAAGCAAACTATGTAGCTCCGCTCGAGCGGCAAACCTTGCACGATCGCTAAACAGGGGCATAGGTATCTTAATACCTTGCGTGCTAGTTACAGCTCCGGCTTAAGCGACTACACTTATTTGAGTTCGGGTCGAGACAGTCGGGATGCGGAGCGAGTCTTTGATGGTCGTCGGGGACTCTTGAAAAGTTTGGCGGATTTGACTAAAAATGGCGCAATGAAGAAAGTTTCATTGAACTGCGATTGGCGAATATACGAGGGCAGTTTTTAAAGTTAGGAAGAAAGCAAGTGCATCTCATTTGAAAGCTACATAGATTCAAAGTTCTATTTACAATTGAACCTTGATCCGTCGTCTTTCAATGGACGAATGCGGAATAACGGTAAATGCAGGATTATTAATATTTTTTATCGCGCATTAATTCATTCGCTTAAAAAAGCCAAAAAAATTATGGGAGCTGCAAAATTACCTGTCTTCATATCAGGAATAGTAATCAAGTCAAAATTAGAGGCTTTTTAGATAAGACAGAAGATGTAAATGATTCAAAGAGTGAAGATAATATTATTCCATATGAAAAACGTTCCTCAATAGACCCCAAGTTTTAATTATAAATAATCATTGTCCTTTATTGTCTGCAATTGTGAAAAAAAATTAAAATATTCGTCGCTGTTGACATGGGCGCGATGTTTTATATCGCTCGAATTCGGTACGATGTGCCTTTGTGAGTGGCACGTGCAGCGAGAGCTCAGTCTGCTCTGAGACATCATATAAGCTAAGCATATCTGAAACAACTATTTTTAATTTCAGAATAATCTATTTAAAAAAAAAATCAAGATATCGATGAAGACTTAATCAATATCTTGTCTTGGAATGCTATTTTCTCCAATTAGCAGGCATTAAATAGTTTAAGAACCATTGCTCTATCACTTGGAATCAAAAAATCTATTTTACCAATCCTTCATCTTCTTAATGAGAATATATTATTCTATTTTTATGTAATAATAATAAATTTTAAATTCTATCCAAAAATGCGCTTAAATAAAATGTCAAATATGTATTTATAATCTATAAATACAGTTTTGACATTATATATATATCTTGATTTAAAATGATTAAAGGTCTATTAGAGACGCATTTTAAGTCACCTTGAATTTTTTTTAAAAATGCATTAAGAATAAATATAATTATGTATGATATGCTTCATAATTTAGTCGATATTATGGATTTTTTTAACTAATCAATATGACGCATAAATGCCAACGCTCTTGGGGATGTCTCGCCGCAGACTAAGCTCTCGCAGCACGTGTCACTCGCACGTTTCACTCGCAGAGTTATTCGAGAAAAATCAGAATATTTGGGGTATCCAATATACCGCAACTTTTTTGATCAGTTAGGGTCACTACAAGTTTATGCGAGGCTTGACATACATCACTTTCATCTCTAGAAATATTTGACACATGTGTTAGAATCTAACGAAGCCTATTATTATTTTTTTTAAATATTTCTTATATTAATACATATTATGTCTCTCGGAATCGTGTTAGAACGAATAATTCGTCCAAAAGAATAATATTCGTTCTGTTTGGTGGGCCGTGTTATATTAAAATCATATAAAAAAAGAGTTGTTTTAATGATTAAAAAATAGATATATTATGTTTGAATACTAAAGTGATATTATGTATAAGATAACTCGTATTTACGATTTTATATGAAGGACTTTTAGTCAAATAAATATTCTCTGGGAAAATAGATCTATATTTTACTTTAATGTGCGACTATCTCAAAGAGCCCGCATCTAATTGAATGCATCAATTTTATTTTTTAGTGTAAAAACGTTAAAAAAAAGACACTCTGTGACTGTAATTTTCAAAAGTGTGAGGCTGAGCCTTTTTATTTTTCGTCGTAATTCAACGCTAGTGCTTGGGAGTTCGGTATTTTGAGGGTGAGGTCGGGTTTTGGTTTGTCGTTAACGGCGTTGCTTGTGACAAGACATCTGAGGAAAAATAATAAATAATAAGTCCACTATGTACGAAAGTTTAGCCATCCATTCCAAATTCAACAAAGATTTTATTCCGATTTTCGCCGAATAATGTAGAAATAAATCTTATGCGAAAACATTCAAGACCCACATAACTGTGGTGTTTTTGTTTTAATATATTTAAAAAAACGATTCTACTATCAGTTTTTAGGTTTTCGCTTAAAAACTATATCGGCCAGAGTATGAATGGCATCCAAAAATACATTCGTGGTTTTAGGAATATTTTTTTCGTCCAATCGCCCCAATATATTCCCAGTCGAGTTGAATAGCAATTAAAAATAAATCGTCTCCGGAACCGGACAAAGGCCGACCAGGACAAGGCCTTATTGCGCTGACATAACTGGGGCTCGGAAATAAATAAACGTACACTCAGGTATAATTGCTTTCCCAAATTAGTGGAACTCGAGAGACAGTTCTCCCCTATTAAATTTATTAAGCCAAATCTCCGAGATGTATACAGCAGTTGTAATTCTTTTTCACGAAAGCGTTTCGCGAAAATATTGTACGAAATTTCGCACGAAATTACATAGATTAATTGCGCGACAAATTGACTTATAACTTTTTAATAATTAAATAAAATGTATATGTGTGTGTGTGCGGAAAATTCTGTTCGAATGCGAGCGCGTAAATGCATTTGCAATTAAAAACGTTTGAATTTTTCATGCTCGCCAATGAACCATATTCTATGCATTTTTATTTTTTACTCCGTTTTATAATACCGGGACGTATTTTGTGAATAGAGGATGCACAATGCGCACTCCCACTTGTTCCCATGCATAAATTGAATCGTTAAATATCTTAATTTTTTTTTAATATATTCGGGGGACCGAAAAGTAATCAAAAACTCTTTAATGAGCTCATTCACAAGTTTATCTTGAGTTAAAGCTTTATTTGTAAATTTTATTTTTGGGATTTTTTAACAATAGAAGAAGCACACTTACGTCAAGGAATAAAGGCAAACGAACCAGTGAAAAAAAATACCGATACTTACGGGGATATTCTGAAACTAAACAAGTGTCATCGGTGGTTTAAAAAGTTTGAAAATGGAAATAGGAATCTCAAAGATGTCGTACGAAAAGGACGACTCCAAAAATTAGATGATGATATCCTGAAGGCGATGGTGGATTCAGATCCTCGTCAAACAATAGAGTAATATATTATACTTCCTCGCAAAGAAAAATTGTACAAGCGAGGAATTTTACTTCCTCATGAATTGACGGAGAGGGCGCTCGATCAACGGCGTACCATCCGCTCGTCTCTTTTGTCTCGGTATGAAGCCGATCCGTTTTTGTGGGACAGCGCCCGTCCCTCCTTAAGCTTATCGCACTTCTTCAACGGCATCATTATTAATTATTGCTGGTGTCCTTCCGCTTGACCTTGAAATCTAGCTGAAGGTCCTCAGTTTTTGCTTGAAAAAAAACGGTCCCGTTTTCGTCAGCGCCATTCCACTTTGCCTAATCGAGGGCGAATCGTTGGCAACTTTTAAATCACACGACGGCGAATCGGCTCTTGATCAGTGGCAGGAGAGGTGGAATTTCTCCCCCAAAGGTCGGACTACTTATCTCTTCTTTTGCGATATCAGAGCTAGGCTTGTCTGTTTGTTCTTCCCAGACTATTGGATCAGTCAATTCCTGACTGGCCTCAATAATTTCAAGACTTACCTTAACCGGTTCAGTGCCATCAATGTGTTAACAAGTTGTAATCCTTTTTTTAGTATGTATGATTTTAGTATGTAATAATATCCGTAATATATGTCACTATAACATGATATAGAATATCCAACGAATTTGTAAAGGAACAAATAAATAAAAATGGTGATCACTCCGCATAGCGTACACCATTGTACTCATGGCACTGAACCGGTTAAAGAGTTTATCCTTGTAGCATCTCCACACTGCTGTGGTCCTATCCTTACCTGGACGCTGCACGTCACGACCTACTCTATATCAGACACATTCTACAGGGCATTTGCTCGCTTTGCATCGACTTTCGGAGAGTTCTGTAAAGCCCCTTACCCTCTTCCTTCTCCCTTTTCTTAAGAAATTTTAGCATTATATTTAACACCACGCGTTTCAACTAAAAAACTGTTGCACCGATTGAACCTGCCCCATGCCGGTATATGCAGCGTGAGTGGATGGCAAGGAATGGAGCTGTGTCGGACCTGTCTGACACACCTTCATCCTGGGTACAAAGGTAAACAATGATTTCGAAAAAAGCAATGACTTCCTTCAGGAGATGTACCCGTTCCGACTCCTCGACCATCACTAACAATAAAGAAGTTCTTTGTTTGTGTGTGGTGGAATTATACACTATGAATGTTTTTCTCCATCAAAAATAAATTTTGATTGCTCATTCGGTCCCCCAAATATTTTTACTAATTTTTTTTTAAATTAAAATCTTATTTTAGACTAATAATTCATATTAATATTGAATTAAATATTTATTACGTTTTTAAATAATTGACTGCGCCTGATGAACGCGCTGTTCACTTCCCGCTCTCATAAATAAATATACAAATTCACCGACGCCATGTCATGTCGGGCGGCGCCGCGCCGAAGTGGCACTAGCGCCGCGACGCCCAAGAGCCAGATTGGCCCGGGGTCCCCGACGCCGCTCGGCCCCTGGAAACAATTGAAGGCAGGGCCTCATTTAAATCCCAGTGTTCGGAATTATCCCGACTCCGGAGATAATAATAATTGAGTTTTTATTTCAATAGCTTTAATGAAGATCAAATGGATACAAAGGATGTTTTCGACTGAGAGCTGGAATTGAACGTCTCTTAAAAATTCTTTAAAAATGTAGTTTATGTATTTTTTAATATTCAATTAATACTCTCCAAGTACGTATTTATTGCTAATTACCGCGAATATTAATAATCTCGCTATTAACAATGCTGCGAGTGAATTGAGATATAATTGTTTCGATTGTATTAATTATTTTATATATTGTAATAATACAGATGTATTTTTTTGTTGTTTCAGATTCCAGCTTTAATCAAGGTATGTAATTTTTTACTATAAATACGTTAATTAATTACGATCCCTCCGATTAATTTATTAATAATGATATAATATTTAAAAAATATGCTTGCGATTCACGTGGATTTTAAAATTATTATTAGTGAACCTTTTTAATGATTTTATCATTAGAACTGTGTTAAAAAATCGTTATTAGATCAATCATATCCTCTGTATTCGTCATTAATACATTCTTGATGGCCCGATGATTATGGAGTCTGGATTTTTTATTACCAAATGATTGAATAGCGAGATTCCGTTCCGCCAGCTTAGATATAAGTACGGTACTTGTTTTTCTTTCTGATTTCTAAGATTTAACTACAATATATATAAGGATATAATTAAACACTAAAATTACTAAATTATAAGCGGCACGTAGCTCAAAGAAGCTCAATATGACTGCACCGAGTTCCAGCGCAAAACGGTGCTTAGCGACGACATTCTCCCCCCCCCCCGCACTCTTCTACCTGCCCGCATCCTTCCAATACCCGACGCTGGTAGCGCTGAAAAGTAGACAGCGCGGAGTAAAACAGCCCTGACCAAATTATATTTATATTTTCGTTTGCATAATACAAAAGGTTCTATTATATAGGCGCCTTATGACGCCTCGAATTCCCTCAGATTAGAGAAGATACAGAGGAAATTTCTTAGATATCTCTATATGAGGGAGTTTGGATACATAACCCCCTTGTACTGTGCGAGCTGCCCTTTTAAGCGCCACCTCACTGCCATCGAGCTCGTTCGCATGTGCTTTTTTTCCCGCAAAATGCGAGGACAGGTACTCTCAGAAACTCTCCGCTAACCAAAGTTAATTACTCTGCTCAACCACTTGGCCGAACATGTGGATATATTTATGTCAAATATTGCTGTTTCGTAGATATTTTATAATTCTTTTCTTGTCTTTATTGTTATATATGTTATTTTTTTCACGTTATTATTATGTTTTTATGCGTGGTTAACGTCCTGGGTTATTCTGTAATGCCAATCAATAGACACGTAAATGAATATATAGAAATATAGTTTTCCTCAATTTGTACCGCCATTTGCTTTCGCCGAATTAAACCGATTGTGATTTTTTATGAATAAAACTATGTAATTTTAATAAGACGTCTTTTAAATTAGGTGAAATGGCTAAAGCTTTGTTAAAACCGTGAGGAATTTTTAGCTGCGGAAAAACTTACACGTTTTATTTTTAGCACATTGCGTCATATTTAAATTAATTTTTATAACATTGTTCTTTATGCTATCAGGTTTTCCGAATGAAAAATCAGTAGTTGTTTGATTATGCAGTCTCATTGTTACCACACAAAATGAATATATAACTCTCTTTCATTAACCACTTCCCGGTTGATTTTTTGGGTTATAAATTAAGCATATTATTTTATAATAAAAAAAAATATAATAACATAATTTTCTTAACTCTTTGAAGTCTATCATAGCTTATTATTTTAATTATTACAGCTTTTTCATTTTTTCGTTGCTGGAATCGAATTTTTATTATGTAACAAAACTGTACATCTTTTTACCACGCACATATGCGTGGTTGACCGGGAATAATGAAAGTGATGAATATTTATTTATTTATATGACTACGATGGATGGAAGGCATAACAGAAAGATTTCAAAGATGCAAGGTGATCCCCCCCCCTTTCAGTGTCAAAAAGAATTCCCAGAATTCATAATTTTTTTACGGGAGGGTTAACTTATCGGGGAAATATCTTAGCTTAGTTGCGGTTAACTTATTATTATTATTATTTATAAGTGGCCTTGTCTAACCTTGAGGCGGGTCTTCGTCACCTGGAGGACATCACGCGATCTCCAGCAGAGACACGTTCGTCTCAACCCTGATTCCAGGACTGTGACGGTTGTCCTCCAGGTTATCTTGGCTCTTCGAATACGGATCAGGTCGCCAGTCATGAGTCCGGGAGTCGAGCTGTCGACGCGCGGATTGTAACAATAATAATTAGACGAGGCTAGGGCCAATTCGTATTTAATTTTGATGGTCTGATTGGGTGCTACGAGCACACACGTCACCGAATTGGCCTGGATAGCGGCCTGGCTCTTCGTAGCTCCGTAGAAATCTATGAAACCATGATTATGTCCTACCGCCATCACCACCACGTCCAATACCGACACGCGACAACGCAACAACACATTAGCAAATGTTATGCATGTTACTACTGATTACACACATCCCATGGTTACACGGTATAAGCAGCTCCGCCATCTTTCAAAAGTAAACATGGATCTCTAACAAAATAATGGATACGTTCTCAGAAATAAAAATTGGCGTAAAAAGATATGGAGCATGTAAAGATACAGTATACCCCAATAGCGCGTGTTCTGATAACAAAAAAAATTAAAATAAATCGCGGCAGTCCCTCTAATAACGCGAGCGCATTCTATTCATACATAGCTCGACCGTAAACTCTATTACGTTTGGCTGGGTGCGCCTGTGTGTTGATCTCGCTCGCACATATCTATGTCCTCATGTGTGCGAGTGCTCGGCACATTTCTCACCATTCTCGCCTGATGTAGACAATGAGCTACGGATGTCTATGTGTTTGTCGGCGATAGCATTCATGGCAACCGAATATTTCATTCATCTAAGATTCATATTTTTTTTTACATTGTTCTTAGTTATAGCAGATTTGTATTTTTTTACGAAATACCCGTAACCCTAAATTATCTATGTACTTCATTATCCGATAACGCGTTGTTCCAATAACGCGGTCCCAACTTTCGCGTTATCGGGGGTATTTCTGTATATAAATTTATTATAATAATTTTACACGAGCATTAATGTGCTTTTTTAAATCTTAGCCCTAAAGGTTAATTAAAAAAATATTATTAATATTTTTTTGCGCAATTTTTTTAACTAACGTCGTTAACTATAGAAAGATTATATATTATTTATATTACTTAATTTATATTTATTATAAATGTCAATGACATACCGTATACGAGGCTCGTAGTAGATTGCTTGATTTCGATCCCTGTCACACACTTACACATGTTTTACATGATGAACAACGGTGTCTGGATCAACCACTGGATGATTGGCAAGACAAACGATGCTGTGAGCGATCGAGATTCATCCCGGACCCCCGTCCCCCACCCCCGCTTCACAATCGCAATCACCGTGTGCCCTGGACCGTCTTGCCATTCGACTTAATTGAATCCGCAAGATGTAGTCGAGTCTGTCTTGGGCCGTGGCAAAGTTTCGCAACAACTTGAGACGTACGTACAGGTGTGGCCGATCTCTGGAACGCCTTTTCGGGATAATGGGTTTTTTTTTTGGCGAGTTGATATTTCCAAAAATATTAACAAAACGGGAGTCCATTGTGTCTCCCCCATCCTCTGGCAGTGAAAGCTTTTTTCATCCCGTCTGAATTGACTCACGTCCCGATTAACAACAATTCTCAACAACGGGAACAGAAATGCCAACGGCTAGAGGCAATTTGCTTGAAAGCTATTTGAATCGCAGTTACCGCTCACCTTTCGGCCGTAAAACTTGCAATCTTCATTTGTGCGTATTTATATATATATATATATATATATATATATATATATATATATATATATATATATATATATATATATATTATTTATAATATTTAAATATTGAACTGAGTTAGAATTGTTCTCTAAATAATGCCATTCTTCGTTACGCGTTTTATTTTTTTATCTGTGTAACTAGATTTTCGCAAACAAATTAACGTAACGACGACGCCATTAGCCGCGTATAAATATTGACTCGGCGTCCGAATCATTTCATATCGGCAAAGTTTTTCCCCGACGGTGAAAAATACATTTCGCCAATGCGAAATTGTGAAAATTTTGCGGAAAATTTTCCTGTCTTTATTGAATTCCGGTTTTTGTACAGTCCAAAATCGGTCCAGTCAATATTTGTGCGGGCGGTACGTGCCCGGGGACAAAGCGTAATATTTATACGTTGTATTATTAAATTTGCGTATTGAAAAGTGTCGACTGTTGCATTTAATGCCGGGGTCGGACATGTGCCGAAATTTGTGCACGGGTGCACAAATTGAATTTCGTATTGTCAATCGTGTACAATTGACGGATGAAATAAAGAATATTCGTCAATGCTACCAATGTATGATGTTTATAAGGCGTAAATATATGGGTTTAGGATATGCGAGGAAAATCAAATTCTTTTCTCAGCTTATTTTTATGGTTACAGGCATTTTTATTATTGATATTTTCAATCGTGTCAATCCATATATAACAGTCTAGACAGGGATAAGTAAAGTATAGTTGTTGCGCACTAAGTAAGACTACTTTTCAACATCTCAATACTTGTACACTGTAAAAGAATACCAAAAGCCAAAAGTTGGAAATAAAAATTCTTGGATGACCAATGATACATGTAAACTAATCCAGAGATAAGTAAAGCAAAGTCATGTGTCGTTGAAAATGTAAAAGGAGAAAAAATCATTGAGAGAGATGAGATTTACTCTACTAGAATAGAAATAGAGCAATATAAACGAAAACGAGATATTATGATGAAACAAATATCCCGGAAATTACGTTATTTCTGCCGAATTACTAAAGGAACTGAGAGAAGAGGGGCTAAAGCTTCTGTGTCAAAATATGTAACAAATTCTGGATCTCAGGAAAATGGCCACAGGACTGGTTAGAGACAATATTTATTCCGGTACACAAAAAAGGATGTACGAAAAAATGCGGAAATTATCGAACAAATTCATTAATATCCCATGCGAGCAAAATTCTATTGCACATCACTAACCAACGTCTGAAACACCACACTGGTTGCCAAATACCTCAAGAGCAGGGGGCCTCGTTAGAGGAATAGGAAAATCATAAAGAAGAGCAGAGAGTTCAATCTACCCGTAGTGATGTGTTTCATAGACTACAAAAAGGTTTTTGATTGCGTGAATTGGAATTGTTTGTGGAAGTTTCTGAAAGAAATGGGCGTTATACTTATCTGGGGCTTCTATAAGAACAACACTGTAATAGTCAAAATAGAGACGAGTTTGTCGGAAAATTTTTAGGTGCTCAAAGGAGTGAGACAAAGCTGAATACTCTCCCCAGACTTGTTCATCTTATACGGGGAGTATATCATGAGAAAAGCTCTTGAAAATTGTGAAGGCGGATTTAAAATAGCGGGTAAAAAAAATTAAAATTCTCGATATGCGGACGATACGACATTGATAGCCTAACGATGAAGAAATGGCCGAAAGGTGAAAGTAAAAAAATTGGGATTCGAAATCGACATTACTAAAATCAAGCTGATGATCGTTGACAGGAGTAATCAGCTATCCAGATTTGTTAATCTTCCGGATCTGAAAAGGGTTGAAGAGTTTCTTTATCTCGGATCACTACTTACGTATAACGGAAATTGTGAGCCGGGGATAAGAAGACGAATAGGAATGGCTAAAAATGACATGTCAAAGAAAATATGAAAAAGAAAATTGACGCCTTTGAAATGTGGTTCTGGCGACGTCTGCTGACTATGATGGAACTACAAAGAAATGGGTAACTACAAAGAAGACCGAATTTTGACCATATGTCTCAAAAGGATTCTTCTATACCTGATCATCTCGTCAGAAGAAACGATAGCCTGGAAAAGCTCGTTGAGCTTGGAATCGTACAAGGACGCAGGGGAAGGGACACGGCGCCTTGGCGCCGTAGGGGCCTCACCCTCTGAAGCGACCTTGTGATGACCGCCACAGGCTCCGCCGTAATAGCTGTGATGCAGGATGCAGAATGCAGAGAAAACCCGAAGAGACAAAATCAATAAGATTCGGAACAAGAATGGTCACGATCCTCAGACATGAGGGTGCCGACTAAAGAAGACTTTTTAACGATGAAGTCGATGTAGATACCTGAGAAGAAATCGAAAGAAAATAGTGATTCGAATGATGACATTCCACGAAGATTTAGTTAGAAAATTATAATAGTTACATACAAGTTTGTAATAGTACTCATTCCATTATCAATAGAAAAAGACTACGGCGCTTATCTATATTAAGGCAAACGATACAAGACATCGGGGCCTTCAGCATTTAAGGGCCCTCGGGAATTCTTAATCTTCTTATAAATATATTCGTATCGTCATAAACGCCAAGAAACGTGAATCAAAGGATGAATGAGGAGGAGCAATACAAATCAAGTCGGTGAATTTTGATTTTTTTTTCTGTCGTTTTTCATAAAGTGATGTAAAATTAAATATGCTTCCAAAACATCGCGAAATATCCATATTGATTTAAATCAGGGATGTTCAAGCCGTTGATTTTATGCTGACCTGCGAATTACTGAAATAATCCCATGCTTTCAACTAAGAATATGGATGATTTTCTTTTTTTTGTATTAAATTTCAAAATTGATGAAAATATCAGCTTAAGGATCCGACAAAATATTTTCAATAGATCTAGTCTCTTACTTTTTTGGAAGAGTTTTTTAGACATTATTTTTTTTTTGCTGTGCGGATATTTTAGCGGAATCGAGATTGTCAGATTTGTACTAAAGATTTAAATTTTCTCGCTGTGTCGATAGTTTTCATAAATTAAACTGTCATCTTCATCGGTCAAACATCAAAATTATCTTTCTGCGCGGCTCCATTTTCCAGACGAGGTTGTCAACCTTTGATAAAACAATAAACATATGTTATATTTTTATCAAAATAATAAAGTTTATATTTAAATATCTAGAAAAAGTATTTAATTACGGCAAGTTGTAGTTTTAAAGTTTATAGTGCTTCTATAAGTGCCCACACAATTGTTGGTAAAATTATCGTTTTTGTATTTGTCTAAAAAAGTCTAAAGAATAAATATTATAAATAATCATTGAATCCACAATTGCGAAAAAAAATACCAATATTCGCGGGCGCAATGTTCTGTCTCGTTCGCATTCGGTAGTATGTGCCAAGTGCGAGTGAAACATATACTAGTGACACGTGCCGCGAGAATTTGGCGGTCGGTCTGCCGGCGACACATCCTCAGTCTGCAGTCTCTGTCACGAATACATATTTTTATTTTTGGAATAAACCATTTTTTTTTTAAAAAAAATCAAGATTATTATTATTACAGTGGCCTTATAACCCTGGGGCAGGTCTTTGCCACCCGGAGGACACATGAGTCATGATGTCATGACTGTAGACGGACGTTCTCCAGGTTATCTTGGCTCTTCGAATACGGGTCCTGATGAGAATTGTGTGAGAAAAGATACTGATGAGAATCCATCCTGACTTGAAATGCTCGGGCTTTATTTTCCTTAGTAAATAGACCCCATTCGGACAGTGGTTTCGACCCGCCACGGCTATCGGCTAGCTTGCATTAATTCTAATAGAGTTCTACTCCGTATACCTGCAAATTATTCGAAGAATAATTTAACTTAATTTTTGTTATAAATTAATAAAAGTCGAATATTGCGAAAAAACAAAAAAGGGTTTTATTAAAAAATTCATTGTACATTGAATATTAATATTCCTAGATCATAAAAGGATTAGTTACATGTCAAAAATACTTACATGATAGTTTTCTCGATAATATGTAGGATATCATATTTTTTATTTCTTTTTTTGTAATATTTGACTTCACCTCTTATTATATTCAATGAAAAAATGCAAAACTTCAATATCACTCGCAAAAAAAATCATCAGCGTAAGAGAAAGTTTGGTCCTATTCTGTTATCCCGACTGGAATAATTTCATTTCTTAAAATCTTTAAAGATAAAGGGTGGGATAGCATCGCTGGCGGTGAATTTCCAACGACCGAAATCTGATCATTAACCGAGAGGCAAAGTTTTAATTCGAAATAATTGATGTTGCCTTTATTTATTGTCCCCTGTAAAGTTTGGCTCGTTATAGTGGCACGACTTTTAATATCGCCGATTTTGCAATAAATTTCGCAATAAACCCTCCAGATATAAATCGAAAGTGTGGCGGGGTGGTACGTGGCCCCGATATCTGTGTCCGATAATAATATTATATTTTAACTGGCTATGATAAGCAGACACAGACCCCCCTCTATGCCTCTATAAACTAGATTAATGGATTAATGCAAATTTTTCTAATATGAAATATATCAATACTGTCAAATTATATTTACGTATATATAAATTTGCTTAAATATCGTATTTTTGTATTTTATGATTTTTTATATCAATTATTCGAATATATTACTATAATTTTTCAATGTAAGTTAATATTTTAAACGATTTTTAAAAATAAAAATCAATAAACCATGATCGCATTATGGGATAAAATAAAATTGCTTTTCTATGACCGCATAAAATTTAAATCGTAAATATCGAATATGTATAGCCACATATTTCTTATTTATTTAAATCCTTCATAAATAGGCAGTTTTTTAAAGCTTTATCTATGTTCCATCACTGAACAGATCCGTCATTGCGGCTCGAAAACAGCCGCGTCTTCCGAAGAGGGTCTATTTATAATAGAAAATAGACCCCAAGCATTTCAAGTCAAGATATTAACTTTTCTGCGAATAAAAATAGTTATTCATGATATGCTTCATAATTTGGTCGATATTTTGGATTTAAATAATTAATAAGACGCGTAAACGACAACGCTCTCGGCGATCCCGCAGCAGATTAAGCTCTCGCAGCATGTGTCACTTGTACGTTTCACTCGCACTTGAAAAATCATCACGACCGCGGCAACAGAAACGAATATTGTTATATATAACTGCGGACAATTAACGAAAGCGATTATTTGTAATGTTTATTATTTAGACTTTTTTTCAAAAACTTGGAGTCTAAAATATACTCCATCGGGACTGCTAGGTTAATATTATTTAACGCTAGTATATATTAATTCCAATTATTTTCAAAACATCTTACTAACTCGAATAAGGTTCTCCTTTTTCAGTCAATGATGGGTGAGGAGTGGACACAGGTATCTGAATTGATGAAACTCATGTTTTTTTCTTTTTCAAACAGTGTACATCATCCACTTTTCATATTCAGTACTAATTCTTATAAGAAACGGATTGGTTTATTTATCTCGACAGTAGAGATAAATACATGGTCATTAGTAATTGTATGAGGGTTGAAAAAAGTTCGTAGGTCACTCTTGAACTTTTTACGCTCTTTTAAGATAATTCTTTACTATTGACAATGGACAACAGAGGTCTTTTTGATATTTTTTTTTGTTTTGGAGCTATCGGATTCCACTATTGAGTAGGATGTCTCCATAAATATCGCAGATACCCTGTGTAAGCTACAATGCTATATTGATTTCAATTCTTTATTAAACAATAACAACATAAATATTGTAAATTTGTCGCTTTGTCTTTATTTCTAGCAAAAAAAAATGCGAATAGAGCTTTAAATCAATACTTAGCTGAATAAGTTAACTCAACGTAGAGTACCGGATTTGTTTTTATATTTAAAGATTTTACATATAACAGTCAGTTCTCAACTTACACGTAAGTTTTTTATCGTATTTTTTTTATAAATTCTTTTAATAATTTTCCCATATGTCAGGAACTGTTTAGGAAAAGTGATTCCTTGGAACAGTGAGCACTTGGAAGTTAGCAATACTCCCTTGATACATCGACTCTAGAATGGTTGCGGTGTTGAGTGGTAATAAATAGCTTTCTGCTTTATTTATTTTTTACAAAAATAGTTATAGATAGTAGCCGAAGATCGATTGCTTCAATTTATTTTTACCATGTTTAAAAAGCTGTAAAAAAGATTTTTACCATTTTTTCTCTTCGTCGTTAATTAAATATTTACTGTATAGTAAAAATACAATTTTTATTTTAAGATACGACCTTATTTCGCTTATCTTTTTCTTCTTTTTCTGCCGTGTCTGTTAACAGACGTTGGCCATCATGGAGGTTTCGCCTATATTGCAATATTTTACTCTACTAGCTCATAAAAATTTACTGGATGCAAAATCCTCGTTTAGTCAATTTTTAACATCATATTAATATGTTTTAAAATTTTTGCCATTCAAATAGTATATTATAGTATCGATCTGAGAAAATCATAGTCAGACGGAGCTATATCCGGAGAATATGAAGGGTGACGAATTTACGAGGTCGGTTAATTTTTCTCGTGCAATTTTCGCCGTATGCAGCATTTTAATACTCATAAAACATTTGCTTTCAATACACGAGGGAGGGTCGTTTTTTTCATTTCCGCCCCTAAACGGTCCAGATGTTCGCAATACAGTTTCGCATTTATCGTTTGACCAGGTTTAAGAGATTAAAAATATTTGTTTCCATTGCAGTCCTATCATTCAGATAGATTTTTGTGAGGTCGGGCTTAGGGGTTGGTATTGCTGTCGGACTATTTGATAGCCATCGATTTTTACGCTCTCTGTGCTTTCATTTTTAATCTCTAGTTATCAGGTCTTGCAAAAACATGTTCACGAGCTTTCGCGAATACTCACTTCACTTAGCTCATACGGTATCCAATTTCCATGCCCTACACTTTAACGATTTTTTTAAGATGCTCTTGATCATTTTACCATGAGTATTCGAGATTTAATAAGTCTTCCACTTTAGAGGATTTTTTCTCACTCTTTTTTCATAAAATAAAAAAGCTGATTCAAAAATTTATCTGATTCATTAGATTTTACTAATAATTCGCAGGCCAGACTAAAATCAAAAGCTTATTGTACTCCCGATTTTAATCAATATGTATATTTTACAATGTTTTCGAAACATAATTTTCACGGAAAAAATGCGCATCGTGAAAATCATGTTTTAACGAATATTAACCCTTTACCTGCCACGACTTTTTTAACCTTACCTGATTTAAATCAACATTAACCCAAGTTTTTTTTACACGGTGGATACATTCCACGAAAATCCATATAAAAAGTGTATAAGCCCTCGCATTGTGTTGCCGTTTATTCAAACAACGTCACGTAATAACGCACGAAATTGAAAATATGAAATTTAATTGTTTCTGGGCCACTGCCTCTTTGACAACCAACCTACTTCTGTGTGGAGAAGCAAACGATTGAAGTCTTCGTCGTTTTCGATGCAAAGT